>BSBK01006114.1:0-251045 GCA_027943335.1 Chamaecyparis obtusa | reverse complement strand
CTTTGACTCCTAACATAGTTTCTCCTTTAATAGGTACTGTGTACTGTAATGTTTTAATAAGCTCCTAACAGGGCTAGAACTTTTAAGCAAAGATACTATACTCTTAGTACATCATTTGTGGGTGCTACTTCCCACCGAGGTTTTACCTTTAACATGTTTTCCTTGACAATAAAATATTGTGTAATTATGTGGCATTTACTATGTTATCATTTGATTTTGTGTACCTTCCTATTTAAAGTTTAGAGTTTAATAATATGTCTCACAACTGATTCACTCCCTGGTGCATGAGCACTCCTGGGTAAGAAAGTTAGCTACCCAATTTTGGTGAGAAAGACTCTCTTGTAGGGAAATGTAAATATATAAGGTCATGTTGACCAAGTGTGGTGAGAGTGTGTTTAGTTGTGTGCTCCTTTCTAGGGTAAATACTTCCAAGTTATCTTGGTGAAGGTGTAATACCCCAAAAATGGGCTATAGGTTCATTAACCTCCTACATCTTCAATTTGAATGAAATAGGACATCAAAGTCCTAACCTAAGGCACATCTGCACATTATTGAATCCTAATTAATTATCCTAAATTCTACATCGGGGAATATTCCTAGCAATATTCCTACTTTATTCTAATTATTCTTAATTTAATAATTATTTGGCAATAAATCCTATTTATTCTAAAGTTTGATTAATTGAATATTCTGAATATTTAATTAATCAAATTTAATACTGCCACTTGATCATTTAATTAAATTTAATTAAATTATTCCTAAATTGTATTATTTAATTTTTGACAATAAATCTAAAATCTCATGACTAATTGATTAAATTCTTATTTAATTAATTAAAGTCAGTTATCAATATTTAATAATATAGTTTTTGAATAAAGTTTGATTTAATAATTGATTAACCCATAAATCAATTGTTTTAATTCAAAAATCAATTAAGTTGAGGATAAATCACCTTATTTATTTAATTAATTCATAATTAATTGTGCACATTTAAAGAGCAGTTAAACTCAAAATCAAGAAATCAATGCAAGTTGTTAACTTTTTGAAACTCAACATTCTATTTTGAGTTCAAAGCTGATCTAAACTTCCGATTTGAGTTAAAAGTTGTTCTTGCATGGTTTTGCATGATTTTTGTGAGTTAATTATCTCTGATTTCTTGATAACTCAAAAACCAACTTGAGTTTATCAAGAGTGATTTATGGCTTTTCTCTTGCATCCTCAAAGCCCTACATTTCTATAAAACCAAGGCTCAACTCTTCATAATTACAACACTTGAATTTACACAATTACTTTGGTGAATTAGCGATTGAAGGATTGAGCATTTGCGACAGGCGATTTGTGAGATCTTTCATAGTTGATCATTTATCATTTACATAGTTTCTTATTCATAGTTTCATACTCATTGATAGCATTTTTAGATCAAATCTGCATTCCAATTTCATTCATTCTAGATTAATTTCATACAGTTTTCCATATTATTGCACAGAAAATCAAAAAATATAGCTTAATCTGCATTCATAATCTTTCATTCTTTGCATTCAAATCCTTCATTTAGGTGTTGCATGGTCACTGGTCTCCGGTCTGATATGAGAGTATCATACTCGCACCTACTAGAAGGTAGTAAATCACTTGGTTAGTTTAGTTTCCATTTCATTGCATGATTTGGGTTTTTGGCTAACCTCTAATGTTTACTAAAGTGTTGTGTCTACAACTAGGTACAAAATTCAGACACACATTTTTGGTGCCCACCTTGGGGCCCTAAAATGGGTTTCCATCACCTTTCTATCATTTCTTGTCATTTTCTAGTTAAAACTGTGATTTTTTATTTTCTGTCCATACATTTTTCATACGACTTTTGTCAGAAAGTCATTTTAGGAGATACCCACTGTCATAGGACAAGTTTAGATTTGAAGACTCATATCAGAGAGTACACACTATCATGTGGAAGCTTGATTGTCATATGAGAAGACACCCACAGTTGTACAAGTTTCCAGACTGTCATCTAGGAGTTAACCCACTGTCCGTACAAGTTTTGACTCCAGAATTCAATTGTCGTTTCATCAATTTTGATAGTTTTCAGATTTGATTTTCAAATTTGGACTAATCACTAACCCTAACAATTGAAATATTCTATTTTTGACTGATACTTGTTGAATCTGATTGGAAAAAGTGCAACTAAATTGTTAAAATAGGTAAAAATGTACTAAGCACATTGCGAGGAATTCAGGTATTCTTCTCAAGCTGATAACATTTTGATTTGGATAAAAATGAACTCTCACTGTCAAGCTTGTGTTATTTTCTTTCTTTCATATCACAGACTTCATTTTGGGCTATAAAACAAACATAGATTGCTTTCCGCATATCTGTTACACATAGTAAATAGGCCCTATGAACACTATTTGTGGATGATCTCAAGAGAGTGGGCTTCTTCTACTTGTTCATGCATGCAAAGATCTTCTTGATGATGGATCCCCTTGTATGTAGGGATGTTACCTGAGAGAGTCTCACGTTCTACTAGATTCATGTGTCTTCAACTTTTGATTGATACATTCTCTCTCCAGAGAGGTTGATATATCATAAGTGGTTGACGTCATAGATCTTTGTGAGATAATCTTGGTCTTAACATGTCGAATTAATCTATCTTCTTTATTTTGGTTAAAAGTGAAAAGGCTAGAGGACTATGCTCTACTCCCTTTTTGGGTAGTATCAAAAACTCAGATCCTTGAATCTGGAACCAGTCTCCATGTGGTATCTTTTGTGAGTCACCTTTAGAGAGGGTTAACCATAGTGGTCATTCCCTTAATTGGGTCAACCACATGGATGAAACCTCAAGTGATAATAGCCATTTCCATCGTGGTAGTAGAAGTCACTATATAAATGTCCTTATGGAGGAAATCTTCATAGGGTGTGGTCTCTTGTTGGGCTATCAGATCTCCCTAGTAGCTCCTGATTAATTAATTTATCAGACTGTGTCAAAACCCCAATGCGCTTGGATTGGAGTTCACCCTCTTGAGATCATAAAATTTGTAGAGTCAGACCATTACTACAAACCCTAGTGAGGCCAAATTTTCATTTTTCTAGGAATATGTGCATTATTGAAATTTTTTTTGGAACGTACACAATTAGCACATTTAATCACTTGATTGTTCATGCACAACATTGCTTTGTCCCCTATTCATTATTTTCAGATGTGCTTGGAATCACTTGCTTGTTGTTTTGCGTGCTTGTTTATCTATTTGGCTACCAAAAAGGAATGATCTCAAAATAATCTTCAAACCTGGACAAAGAAATTTGTGAACAATCTGAAATTGAAAACTAAAAATTTGCAAAATCTGAATTAAAAATCCTTTATGGAGTCAAAAGTCATCCCATCAGGGCAGAAAGTCATATGAGTTTTGGCATTTTTCATTTTAGAACCCCTGTATTGTTGTATGATAGCTTGTATAGTGTCGTACAAGTTTTGCCACCAGTCAAAAGTGAAAGTCAAAAATCTGCTATCAATTGTTGTACAAGTTTTGCAACTTTCGTATGAGTTTGTCAATTGTCATTTCGTAACATACCCACTGTCGTATGATCCTGCAGAAAGTCATTTGAGAAAAATTGCTAGAAAGTGGTCAGAATTGTCAAAAAATTAGTTTTTACAGCCTATTTCTAGAATCTATTGAACAAATCATTGTGTTAGGAACATAATAGAAACTAGAACAAATTCATTCATTTTCCTTAAGTGGGCCTTGGAGTTTGATCTTGTCTTCTGGGTTATCGATTTGAGTCTTTTTCATCTTGTGTCAAAAACCTTGTCAACATTATCTTTAAATTTAGTCTTCTTGCTAAATGACTAAGTGGTTAGAGCTCATGCTCACCATCTGTTGGGCATCTACCCACACTACTATGGCATATTATCCTTCATTTATGTCTGATCTAATCCTTAATCACTTCAATCTTGACAAGGTTGCGTCATTCAATCTTCTTGAATCAATTGATTCTTTAGTTGTCTTCATCTCATTCTTTTGCTTCACCCAAGGTTAATGGTGGAAACTAGAGGTTCATCATACAAAAAATCTAGAGAAGCACTTAGCGTCACACCTTTGACTATTCACAAGGGTCCCACTCTTGAGAAACTCTACAATTCTAGTCTTTACGAAGATGATGGTCTTGGAAATTTTTGATTGAAAACTAGTTACATACCCCCTACATCAACTCATGGAGGTAATCAAAAGCCCCGCCTCAATCTAATCCAGGGAGCCCTAAAACTCCTAACATGTCTCATGGAGGGACACAACATGGGTCTCAAGGACACCATTCTCAACATGGTTTGGATCAAGAACCTACACCTTCTGAAATTGCTCGATATCAAAATGATGATGACTTCAAGAAAATGATGAGGCATTTCTTGAAAGAAGATAGAGAGGCATACTTTCTAGAGTTATCTCATCAAGGAGGTAAACTCCCTCCAAAATTTAATGTGGAAGATATCATTACACATGAGGAAGAAACTCATATCATGGCTATGATGAAATAGATGCATGCCATGCAAGTCAAGCTTAACAAACTAGAGAAAGAAAAGGAACCTAAGGAGTTCTCCATGGAAGCTCTATGCCCTTTTCCATTTGATAAAGACTTGTACATGCTGCCATTCCCTAAAAGAGTGGAGATGCCTAAATATGATAAGTATGATGGAAACTCTAACCCTCAAGATCATGTCAGAGAATTATGTACTCAATCTATGGAGTTTATGCATGAACCAACCTACTTAATGCATCTTTTCCCTCGATCTCTGGGAGGAGCAACCATTCATTGGTTCTGTAGAATGCTTCCTACTATCAAAAATTTTGAGGAGTTAATCAAACTGTTCTATCAATAATACTCCTACAATATTCAATATCTGTTCACCATGATCGACATCTACAATCTAAAACAGTATCCAGGAGAGCCATTTTTGACATTTCTCAAGAGGCGGAGGAAGAAATTTTCTCTATATGCTAGACCCATTCTTGAAATTGAGAAGTTGGAAATTTCATCAAAAACTTGTTCCATAAATCAACTACCCTTTACAAATGCAAAATCATACATCTTTTGACAAGATGGTAGATAATGCGATCAAAATTGAGAATGTACTTGTGAAAAAAGGAGACATCACACTTCAAAAAGATAAGTATGAATTTGGATCTAGTTCTAAGGACAAGAACAAAAAATGGAACAAGAATAAAGGCATCATCATAGATGGTGTTGTTGATAATATCTGTGCCCCATCTAAGGCACCTACTTTCAATCTTATTGTTGGTACCCATGCCATCAAAGCTTCCAAAGATAAAGCAACAGAGTCCAACAAAAATTCATCTGATTACAAACCTTGGGCTACAGATCCTAATCACAAATTCACTCCTCTTGGAGAATCCTTGGAATCTTCCATGAAAAATCTATTGGCAAACAAAATCATCTACTTGCATGAGATGAAAGTCTTTGATCCGAAACCTAAACTGAAATGGTGGAGAGAGAACAATTTTTGTGAATTCCATCACAATAAAGGTCATAAGACTAATAATTGTGTTCGCTTGAAACACATTATACAAGACAAATTTGATAAGGGTGACATCATGATTGATAATCATAAGAGTAATAATGATCATACAACATTCATAGAACCATTTCCTAAACATGGTAAAGAAGATTCTTCTTCTCAGCCTAATATGGGTGCTAAAGTCAATTATCCATACTCTAGAAACAACGTTGTCATCAATATGGTTGAACCATGTCTATTCGAGCATTGCAATGTCATTAAAATTGTAAGAAGAGATAGAGAAAATCAATTAGCTAATGCAATTACTCGATCACAAGCTCAGGCACACCAAGGAGGACAAATACCAGATTCATCCAATGTCTGTAAGGCACCTTTCAATATTTCATCTGCTTCTAAATAGAAGGCTACATCTAAATCTTCAAATCCTAAAGACACAAGGCCTACTTCATACAGTATTATTCAACAACTCCAGCACACAAATGCTAAAATCTCTATGTTTAAGTTACTTTAGATATCTCCAGCTCATAGAGCCATTCTAGAGAAAGCTCTACTCAGATCCAATTTTCTTGACAACCTTGATTTAAATAGATTCTAGACTATGGTTGGTCATCTTACATCTCCATAGTATATTTCCTTTCCAGAGGAAGATGATAGGTCCTTGAGTCATCCACATAACTAGCCCTTGCATATTGAAGTCTTGATCCAAAACTGTCATGTCAAACATGTGTTGATAGATGGGGCCACTAGTCTAAACATTTTTTCTTTCACTTTGATTACACAATTGGGATTTTAAGAAATGGCCATTGATCCCAAGAAGAAGATAACTATCAAAGCATATGATGAGCAAGAAAGATCTTCTAAAGGAACTATTGTCTTACCTATCAGAGCAGGTCCTATCATCAGAGATACTATATGTCAAGTTCTTGATCTACCTTTGGCTTACAATATCCTTCTAGGGAGACCCTAATACATGAAATAAAAGTCATTGCCTCTACATTCCATTAGTGTTTAAAATTTCCTTATGAAGGAGTAGAGGTGACAATTCCAGCAGATCTATATACAACTTGCAATACCTTGAAAGAGAGTGCTGATAAACTTGTTCCCAATAATAGAGAATCTTCCACTAAGAAAATAGATGTAGCATCCACATCCAAGATGGAAGACATTGCTAAAGAGGTTAAGATCAAAGACAATGGTATGGGAGAATATGCTATAGAGCTAGTCTTATCTTTGAAATCTCTCCCTATCTCTCCAAAGAATTATGGGAAAACTCTAAAATAGTCTAAAAAGGAGTCTAACAAACCTCTTGAAGCATATAAAGGAAATGTTTTTTCAAAACAAGTATCTAAATAGGAGTTTGAAGAAGATGAAGTTGTGCTCGCATGGCTATACAAAGATGAACCAAAATCTCAAGTGGTTCAAAAATGTGATGCTAAAATACTGAATATCCCTTCTAAGTCATATGGCCCAGGGGAAAAATTGATCACAAAAATGGGATATAAAGGAAAAGGACCTCTAGGACTATAGGGTAAAGGTATTCTATCACATCTTGATCATCATGGCAAAGAAAACAAGAATACAATAGGTCTAGGATACACAAAGAAGCCTTTCTATCTTTGCAAGAACTCTCCGCATGTTTTAGAATAGGTTGAGCCCTCCATAGCGAATCAACTAAAGGGAGAAACAACAAAACAATTTGATAGTGATGATTCAGACACCACTAAAGATTTCATTCCCTATGAGCATTTGCCTAAAGAAACAAAAAACCTCCTTGACACTGAAGATGATCCAATAAAAATAATTAATGTAGTAGAAACACAAGAACCTACTATAGAGCAAGAGATAGTTGCAACATAAGAACCAGCTAATCTCGAAGGCAATCAAATAGACAAAGATGAAGGTGGTAGTTATTTTGAGATAGATTCCCATGAGTATGAATTCAAATTATAATTTGAGGGAAACCCTTCTTGGGGTATTCATCTTGACTTTACTCATGTTATTAGTGTTACCCAAATTTTCCTATGAATCAAATTTGGAAAAAAACCATCCCCAGGCCTCTATTTTTATCTTCTCAAACACCCCAAAAAATTTCATGGGTCTACCTCTTTTCCCCTAGTCTCTGCAATATCTTTTAGGTCTCTGGCTAGAAGAAAAACCCTTAGAAAAATTCATAAACTAGCCGTTACCCTGTAATACCCTTTGGCCGCGTTATATTTTTATTTTTACTTTATCTCGGCAACTTAAGTCATCTCAATTTTCATGTGTGTTTTAAAATCCTTCATTCACCAAGTCTTTGATTCCCGATGGCTAACCCCTTAACACTAAGCAATCCCACGAGTGGTTACCATTTCAGTTGGGGGTCTCGGATCAGTGGCCAAGTCAAGATTCTAGATCTAACGGTTGTCGCATGATCTCATGGCCCCGAAAGATTCCATGAGATCTTTCGATGATCATTGATCTTCCTACCTGTAGAGTTCATCTTGTCAGTGGGACCGGTGCCACCTCATCTTATTTGGTAGTTCCTGATTCATCGACGTTGTCTAATTTGGCATCTTGTTAGTGGGGCCATCTTCCTTGGTAGGTTCAGTTCTGACTTAATTGTATGGTCATTGTTATACCAAGGGCTCAAGATGTGAACTAGTTAATCTAGCGGTATAGCGATAGTTGTTCATCCTCTTCATCATCAAAGCTTCTGACAATGGGTCCTGTGTTAGGGACAGTTGCAACATGGATTTTTTTTGGCAGCTTGTGATTGGCTAAGGTTGAGTACAGGTGGAAGAATGTCAGTGGGGCTGAGTATCTATAGATATGTCAAAAAGGATAGGATATACGGTGGTAATATGATCTTATAGAATCTTTTGACCCTATGAGATCATAACCCCGCCGTTAGATCAGAATCTCAGGTAATGGGCCCGATGTCAGAAGAATGTGATGTGTATCCAAGGGGGTAGCATTTGATTGGTTGGTGAGTATGCAACATGTATGTTGTTAGTGGGCCCGTGGGATCAGGGGTTTTTAAAGAGGTTAAAGCGCAGTCAGATCTCGCGGCTGTCATTATACTGGAGATCCAAAAAGCTTGATCGTTACAATCGCAGTATAGCGACAGCCGTCCTATGGTGTTCTCAGGGATGTCAGTCCAAGATCTATTAGGGATGCTAACTTTCTTGCCAGTGATTGGCTACTAACTTCCACGGTGGTAGTTGACTTGTTAGAGGGGTCTTAAAAGTGTTTTTCTAGGCGTATCTGAGCCACCCGATCTACTAGGAGATATAACGATCAACGGTTGCATTTTGAAATCAACCTGGTAGCCGTTCTTTTTCAAATTTAAATATTTCTTTTGCTAGGTTTTGCATTTTGCAGCCACGCATGACAAATGGGTAGCTAGAATTGAATTCCTCAGGACAATGAAGGTTGAGGGGATGATAACAGAGGATCTGATCATGAGCGCCATGGATTTTATAGAGTACCACATCTTTCTGAAAGCTTTAATGGGCTTGTCGCCACCTTTTGTAGGGTTATCTTTTTAAAAACCCAAACATCGATAAGATTAGATTGTGAGCATTCATGGCAAGGCTGAGTTGTAGGTGGGTAGATGGATCAAGGTTTCATGTAGTATAGACATGGGCACGTAACATATCTGATCGGCCTTGATGCTCCAGAGATACTTTTTATGATTAGATTTGATAGGCAGTTATGGTTTTCTATTTTATTGTAAAATCATGTAACCCTAGTTAGGTTTTGCTCCTGCCTACGTGCAGGAGATGTATATATTGTATTTTTAGAGCCTTAGTGCTCAGGAGGTTAGAGATTCCACATTTTGTAAAAAAGAAAAGGTTCTTTTCTTAGAAGGCTATCTGTGGTATTTTTTTTGCCCTCTAGTTTTCTACATTCTATAATCCTTCATTAAGGATTCAAATATTGTAGAGGTACTTTGTGACAATTCTTTATGTCCTTATGCTTCCTTGTTTGTATTCTCTCTAATTGAATCAAAGTATATGATGTTTCTCAATGATACCTTAGGGTTCTTGATCTTCCTTTCCTTCTGCAATTCATGTGTATTATTGTGAATGGTTTGATGTGAATTCTTTTGTGGGTATACTACAACCCCTTAACAATCTTGTCTCATTCCTATACCTAGTTGCAAAGGTGAATGTTTGTTTGCAGGTCATAGATTGTTGTCTACTCCAAAGAGTGTTATTATTTGTGAAAGAATCTCTTTCTTTCCCTGAATACCCTCTTTATTTGTAGACCCCTCTATGAAATACCTATGCAAGCCTATTTAGTGAGTTGTGATCTACTAGATCTAAGTCTCTCATTATTTTCATCCTCTATACTGAGATTCAAACCCTTTATTTTCGGTGTATCACCTAGTAGGATAGTTTGCTTTCAGTCATTTCCCTTTCAAGCATTCCTTCTATCCCTATCCCTCAAAATTTTTACTTTTCATGTCAAGAACTAAATTAAGGTGATTATCCAAGAGGAACCAGCCTAGAACCTAGAGGTCTCATCTCAGTTAGCATAGGTCCCACAACTTGGAGATGATTGCCATGTTATACTAGGTTATCAAGACTACGAGAGCTTGAGACAAGGGTGCAAACTTAGTGTATACCAATTTTGGCATGTCTGGTGGGACAATAAAGATTAGATTAATGTTCAAAGGTGTTCTTGTTGGTTCATCTGCAAAAGTATTAAAGGAGTTCAATACACAAGGCTCAAGCTCAAGGATTCCCCACCTTGGTGCCAATGTATAACAATTCTGGCACACCCGGTGGGATAGTAAAGATTACATTCATGTTGGAAGATTATGTCATCTTTGATATACAGATTGCATAATACAAACTTTTAGAAGTTGTTCTATCAAGTATATCTGGTGACTCCACTGATTCCAAAGATCCAAGCCAACCTTGTTTAAGCTTTATGAGAAAGATTGAGACTAGAAGATCAAAGCCCACTCAATTTTTAGAGTTGCCCTCAAGAAGAAGTCACAAAGGTAGGTCAATTCAAAGAATAGCCCCTACAAGGAGAGTTCAATCAATAGCCCCTGATACCTTAGAAAGGAGACCTTTTCCCTTTTATTCTAGAAGAAGAGGCAAATCTCTAACCAGAGATCTAGAAGAGGATTTTAATCCAGCATCAAATACAACTCACATAGTTGTTAATCTTCAAATTCCAGCTCCTACAATGGCTAGATAGTTTGCCTTTGCATCATCCAACTAAGGGATTCCATTAGCCTTTGCAGTGCATCATGATGTTCCCTTGGTGGCACTTAAGAGTATACCCAATTTCATAGGTGAAGGGTAGACAACTACTTTTTAGCACATAAGAGATGTGAGCACCATTTGTAGCATACACAACATTACTCAAGAAGATGTGGCCACAAAATTATTAGTAGCCTCTCTAAAAGGTAAGGCTTTAGAATGGTTTAGAACTCTAACTGTTGGTTCCATTACTTCATGGGATGAGTTAGGGGATGCGTTAAGTAAGTATTTTGAGGATAAATCAGATAACTTGTCTCTAGCTGAGCAGTTAACAACCATCAAGAGAGACCCTCAAGAACAAATGATAGATTATAATAGTAGATTCATCAAAACATGGAATAGAATTCCAGTCTTTGTGAGACCATCAGCTGACCATGCATTCCTATACTATTTACAAAGTCTAAATGGTCAAATTTCTATCATGATCCAATCCATGGGTGGTACTTCTCTTCCCCAAGCTTTTGACATAGCTATCAAAGCTGAAAATTGTTTAATTCAAGCAGGCATGATACAAAGAAGGCCTCCTATGCCTATTTTTCCTAGCCTTCAACCCATTGCACCTACACAAGTACCCCCATTTACCCCTATTACCACCATATTAGCACCTCAAGCTAGTACCAGTGGTCAAGAGATGAGAATAGGTTTCTCTCAAGAGCTACAAGAAATAAAGAATAGCCAACAAAGCAGTCAACAAGAAATGACCAATTTTTTGTAGACCTTAACTAAAGAGGTTACAAATTTGAAGAAGCAAGGTCAAGGAATCAGACCACCATTTCAGCCACAAGGCCAAGGTCCTAGTCAGCAATATCAAAATCAAGGATGGCCTTATTAGCAAAATTGGCCACCATACCAAGGAGGCTATCAAGGAAAAAGACAAAGCTTCAATCAAAGACCATTCCAACCATATAATCCTACACCTCTCAATTCTACAAATCTAGTGAGGGATATGGTTCCTAGTCAAAATAATTTGGCTATGGATAATGAATGGTGTTTTCCTTGTAATCAAGCTCATAATCAGGCTACATGCTCAAATGGATGGATGAACCAAGCTCTAATGGTTCAAAATGCCTCACAAGCTCAATCAGAGGTTTCATCCAGTGGGTCAATGCCTCAACAAGACTCACAAGAAAAAGAGACTGCTCTTTTCAATTGGGAGCAGCCAGACTTCAATGGAGTCAATGATGAGGTTGCTTTTGTTGCCTATACAAGAGAAAAGAGAAGAGCTCAAGACATGGAGAGAGCAGATTCTAATGCCAAAGCTACTACATCTATAGAACCAATAAAACAAGCTACTTTCATCACACCTAAGGAGGCTCCTGTCATTACAAGCAAAGAGGGCCAACATTCCAAAGAGGTAGAGCCCATCATAGTGAAAACACAACAAAGAGTACACACTATGACACCTTTTAATATCGTAGACAACATGAAGAAGGTGAATGTCACCATGTCCATGTGGGACTCTTTGGCTCTTCTAGGACAACCTGAAATCTTGAAGAAGGCCATGATAGAAGTGACAACTCCTCAACCTGCAAAAGAAGCTACAAAGCTAGTGTTGGTTAACACTGATCAAGAAAAGGAGGCTCCAAGTAGCAACTCCAAAGACAATGCCATTCAAGGTAGGAACTCAAAGCCACCCCCCTTTTATGTATCTTTAATCATTGGAAAATCTTTAGTGCATAATTGTATGGTAGATAGTGGAGCTACTAGCACTGCGATGCCCAAAAAAGTAGCTGACCAATTAGGAATGAAATATGAACCCTTCCAAAAGAAGGTTACCCAACTTGATGGATCCTGAGTCAATACTATAGGTGTGGCTAAGGATACCAATCTAATCTTACATGCTAGTCCTAATTTTTCCATCCTCCTTGATCTATATGTCATAGATCTCCCTGGACTATTTGCTATATGTCTTTCAAGGGAGTTTACAGCCAAGATAGGAGGTTATCTATCTTCTGACTGGTCTCACATGTTATTTCATACAAGATATGGGACCAAGGTCACCATTAAATTAGAACCATTAACTGCACACCATATAGAGCCATATGTATCCAATGCCATCAATGTAAACTGCCCCATATTTGATGACAGTGACTTCGAAACCATTAGTGAAGCAAGCACAAAGATAGAAAGTATCCTTGATATTCTTCTAGATGAAAGAGGTTTAGAGGCCCAAGAAAATGTTGTTTTGGATTTTGGTTTGGGAAGTTATTTGATGCAAGAAAGTGGAGTCGTAGAGCCAAGCCTTCTCAAAGAAGACACTGATTCAGAAGATCAGAGCAATTAGGTTTGGGAACTATTTTTTAATGGAGCTAGAAGTAGGCATGGTTCTGGTGGTGGTGCTATGATAGTGTCCCCAAAAGGAGAAAAGTATTATGCTGCCTTTAGATTCAGTTTCTCCTGCACTAGCAATACTGCAGAGTATGAAAGTCTAGTCAATGGACTAGAATGGGCTAGAAAAAGAGGGCTTAAGGCCTTAAAAGTTTATGGTGATAGTGAATTAGTTGTCAGCCAAGTAAGAGGGATAAGTGCAACAAAAAATGATACTTTGAAAGCATACAAGCATAGAGTTTGGGATGCAATTGAAGATTTTTGTTCTTTCAATATTGTTGCTATCCCTAGGAAACTAAACCAAAATGCAAATAGGTTAGCTACTATTGGATCTCAGTATGATATTCGAAATAGCATTTCAAAAGAAATAGATCAATAGCATATCAAAGTGATTGTCAGACCCTCTATTCCTAATAACAATGTCAATTGGTAGGTGTTTGACAATGATGAACAAATCTTGCAATTCTTGTTTGAAGAAGATGTTTTTTCAGAGTACAATCAAGATAGGCTACCACAAAGCTATGATGATCAAGTGATACAACTCAAGTCTAATAAGATTCCTAGAGCTCTTGTCACATTAGAGACTGTCTTCAACAAGGATGATGAAGTTAAGAAAAACAAAGCTAGCCTGGTAGTTCAACAAGAACATTGTGTTGAACTAGAGTTGGAACCAGGTAAGAGCCTACAATTTGGAAAGGTAAACACTGAATTGGAAAAGAAATCTTATACCCAATTATTCAAGGAATTTAGTGATGTTTTTGCATGGAAATATGAGGACCTCAAAGGTTTTGATCCATCCCTTTCCAGCACACTATTGAATTAGAGCCTAATGCCAAACCAGTAAGGCAAAAGCAAAGGCCTATTAATCCCAAAATTGAGCCACTTATCCATAAAGAAGTACTCAAACTAATAGAAAGTGGTATCATCTACCCCAGTAAGCATACTAGTTGGGTTTCCAACCTTGTTCCTGTCAGAAAGAAGAATGGGGAGCTGAGTTATGTGTTGAATTTAGGGATCTTAACAGGGCCTCATTAAAAGACTGCCGTCCACTACCCTTCATGGAAAAAATCTTACAACGTGTCTCTGGATCCGAGAGATTTTCATTGTTGGATGGCTATTTAGGCTACAATCAAATCCTGGTGAATGAAGAAGATCAATACAAGACTGCATTTACAACCAAGTGGGGAGCCATGGCTTATCAAAAGATGCCCTTTGGTTTGTCAAATGTAGATGCTACATTTCAAAAGGCAATGGATATGGCCTTTAAAAGCCTAATGTACAGGTTTGTGCTAGTCTACTTAGATGACATAACTATCTATTCCAAACATGTAGTAGATCGCATCAAACATTTGAGGAAGATTTTTGAAAGATGTAGGGAATTTGGGATATCTCTTAATCCCAAGAAATGTGTGTTTGCAGTTCATGAAGGAAAGTTGTTGGGATATGTAGTATCCAAAGAAGGAATTACAGTGGATCCTGAGAGAATTGTAGCTATCCTAGAGCTACCATTGCCACATCAGAAGAAATGTCTCCAATCTTTCATAGGAAAGATTACTTTTGTTGGGAGGTTCTTGCCTAACATTGCAAATTTACTCAAGCCTTTGACAACCATGTTAAAGAAGAGTTCAACTTTCAGGTGGACTAAAGAAGGAAAAGCTAATTTCCAGGATATCAAAGAGGCCCTAACAGAAGCTCCTGCCCTCTTAAACCCAAATTTCAATAAAGATTTCATCCTTTATGCTTATGGAGGTCATGATGCCATATCTGCTATGTTGACCCAAGAAAATTCAAATGGATTGGAGCAACCTATTGCTTTCTTTAGCAAAGTTTTAGAGGAGTATGAACAGAGATACTCTTTTGTGGAAAAACATGTGCTTGCTATGGTGCAGAGCCTTAAAAAGTTCAGATATCTATTGACCCATAGCAAGGTACACTTGAAGGTTACTCATCCAAGTGTTAAAGAATTTTTTCTTTCCAAGGACCTAAATGAGAAAAGAGCTAGATGGATCACCAAGGTGATGGAGTATGACATAGATATTCAAACCACCAAGCTAGTTAGAGGAAGAGGTCTTTGTGAACATTTGGCATCAGGTGAGAGTTCAAAGAAATCAAAGAAAATGGATGCATCATTGGTTGTGCATTCTATAGAAGAACAAGCCAAGGCAACAAGTTGGTTGCCTAATATGATCAATTACTTGAAGATAGGACAATGTCCTGCAGGTTTGGATTTAGAAAAAATGAGGTATTATAGGTTACAATCTATTCCTTTTGTGTTGATAGATGAAGTTCTTTTCAGGAAGGATCATAGTGGTGTCCTTTTAAGATGCTTAGATTCAGAAAAGATAGCAGATGTCCTATTTGAGTTTCATGATGGACCTTCTGGAGGCCATTTTTCTCCTAGGACTACTGCTTTTAAAATCATGAGGGTTGGATACTATTGGCCATCTATCTTTAAGGATAGTCATGAGTATGTGAGGAAATGTATCAAGTGTGCCATGTTTGCAGGAAAAGAAAGGCTTGCAACATTTCCCCTACAACCAGTCAGAATAGAACAATCCATCATGAGGTGGGGTATAGACTTCATTGGCATGAGCAATCCCCCATCTAGTGTAGGATATAAATGGATAATTATTACAATAGATTATTTCACTAGATGGACAGAAGCAATTGCTTTAAAAGAAGCCAATGAGAGTGTTGTACTAAGTTTTTGTGATGATATAATTCATAGGTTTGGCATTCCAGATTCAATAATTTCAGATAATGCATCAGCATTCACAAGCCTCAAAGTCTCAGAGTGGGTAGTCAAGAGTGGCATTTATCTAAATACTAGTTCCAATTACTACCCCCAAGGCAATGGCTTAGCTGAATCAACAAATAAGAACTTGATTAGGATAATCAAGAAGACTCTGCAAGACAATCAAAGGGATTGGCATACTAAACTTAGGTCTGCCTTGTGGTTAGACAAAATTACCTCAAAGAAAATCATTGGTAATTCTCCTTATATGCTAGTATATGGTAGAGAGGCTAAGTTGTCCATTTCAACTGAATTACTAGCTCTGGACCTAGCTGTTGGCATTAAGCAGGATTGCCACTAGTGACAACACTTATTTGCATTCTGAGTGCAAACCGAGCAGAACAGTGCAAACCGAGCAGAATAGTGCAAATTGAGTAGAACAGTACAAACCGAGTAGAATAGTGCAAACCAAGTAGAACAGTGCAAACCGAGTAGAACAGTGCAAACTGAGCAGGACAGTGCAAATCAGGTAGGACAGTGTAAACCGAGTAACATTATGTCTACCGAGTCACCAGTATTTACTGAGTTCAAAACCTACCGAGTGGTTAGTATGAACCATGCCTTCACTTCTACCGAGTGCATGATGATGCTGAGTAATGCAGTGGACACTGAGTATCAGAAAGTCATCGAGTTAGTTTGCAGGAACCGTGTAACCATACTTGGGCTGACTTAGTAGCACTTATGTTTATTTGTCAAGCTGACTTTGTAATTGAAATTGTAATTTAATTGTTTAGACTTGTATATAAACAATGTTGTAAAAATATGAGTATGAGTAAGAATGAATATGAAAAAGAGATAAAAGGCAGAGATAAGCAAATTACAAAGGGCTACAGCAGTATAAGGAGTAGAAAAGATAAATTTATCATAGAAGGTGATCAGTACATCAGCGAATCTCAATCAGCAATCCAGTTGCAAAGCAAGAGATCTACTATTTTATCCTAACAGGTGAATCAATACTAAAATCCTTTAACCGGGTAGACTTAACAGTCTTTTGTAAAATCTCTTTACCAAGTGCATACTTCATTGTATGTTTGTAAAACCTCTAACAAGGTAGATTTAGCAATCCTTATTGCTCCTAGCAGGGAAGATCATCAGAAGTGATCAATTGTAAGCCTTAACCGGCCAACTTTATACTATAGTACTAAAGCTTTGTGGGTTTCATCCCCACCCCAGTTTTACTTTCTTTTGGAAGGTTTCTGGGTAACCAAATCTCTGTGTCATTGTTGTGAATGTTTTTAAGTTTCATGCTTTCTATATGCATAAGGATAAAGTGAACTATATGTTAATACATCTATTATTGAAAGAAAATTTGGAGTTACTGAATCACCTCTCCCCTCTCAGTAACTTGGTTAATTCCTGAATATTTCCAACAATTGGTATCAGAGCGATATTGGTTCTCAAGATAAAGCTTAACTAGCTTGAGCAAAGATCCAGGACAATGGAGATATTCAAACTGAACAAGGTGATTGAAAATGAAAAGCTAGATCTGGAAATGGCCATAGCTAAACTTAAAGAAGCAAAAGAACATCTTTCCCAATCCCTAAGAAGAAGGAAGAAACTTGCAAATTAGATGAATGATCAGAATTACATTGAAGAAAAGATTGAAGATCTTTTTCCCTGAGATAGCTCAGATGAAGCAAACAATGCTGTCAAAGAACTCCTAGAAAAGAATGGGTCTCTAAAGGAAGAAGTGAGAAAATTAAAAAGAGAACAAGAACTACACTCTACAAGATTTTGTGAGATCTTAGAACAAAGAAACAAGTTGAAAGATGAATTGGATGGAAGGAACAATGAAGTCCAAAATAAAACCCTTCAGCTAGAAAACCTAATTGATCAGATCTCCCATACAAATGAGGAAATTATGACTCTAAGATCAGAAATAGAAAGCACAAGAGAAGAACTAAGATCTGAAAAGCAAATCAATCTAAGATTGATGGATGACCTAAACACTGAAAAACAAATCAATGAAGGAATGCTGAAAAGCCAAGAAGACTTAAATCAGCTGTATGAGCGAAATCTTCATAGGCAAAAAGGAAAAGCAGGACTTGGATACAAAGGAGAAGGTGAATCTTCTAAGCAAGGTACTCAAAGAAATTAGAAACCTACTTATAATCATTGTGGTAAAATAGGACATACTTCAAATAAATGTTGGAGCAATGAAAAAGTAGAATTTAATGGAAAATGCTACAACTGCAATCAGCCTGGTCACAAAGCAAATGAATGCAAGGAAAAACCAAGATTCAAAGGTAATTGTCACAAATGCAACAAACAAGGTCACAAGGCATCCGAGTGCAGATCCAAAACATTCAATCCAGCAGAACAAATTATGAAAGCAATGTTTGGATGGGATTACAACACCTAGTGTAGATGTCATTACTGTGGAGAATATGGACACATCAGCATGAACTGCATAAAACATCATCTAAGGAAAAGAGATACTACCGTAAGATGCTTCAAATGCACTAAACTTGGTCATATAGCCAGAAATTGCATGAATGCTAGTGAAGTTGAAGATGGAAAGAAGACTGAAGCAACTAAGGTCAGGAAATAGATAAGACAACAGTGGGTTCCTAAATCTACCGAGCAAACCAGTCCAAGTAATGTAATGGGTGGCTCTACTGACTCAAACTAAATTCCCAAGAGAGCACTGGAACTATATTCTCATAGACAAATTTCAAGTAGTTCCAGAACTAAATTAAAAGAAAGATCTAAATCGGCATACAAGATGCAATAAGATCACAAGAAGGTCCGTATCAATTTTCACCGAGCAAGGTCGGTATCAGTCTTTACCGAGCAAGGTCGGAGCAATATGAATTCTCAAGTTCACTGAGTTGCGAAGTCTTTACCGAGAAATTAATTCATAGTGGGTGACAGTCTGTCAAAATTCATACCCTAATTTGTACTGAGCATTAATGACAGAGTTGTAAACAAAAGGCAAGAAATCAAACTCATTCTTCACCGTGAACTTTAGCACTTTGAGAGCAGAAAATTTCAAGAGCAATCCAGCGATTCAAATACTTTTGTGAAAAGAATTCTCTGTGAGCTACCATGGCATCATCCAGCACTTCAATGATGAAAGGATCAGAAATGATAATCAAAGGGGAATGGAGTGCACCAAATTTCAAACTCATGCCCACAATTGCAGCAGCCCTAGACCCGAATGGAGCTCAATCTCAGATTCCTCCTAAGGTACTACTTGTTAATGATATTCGCAATCATTTCAATTGTGCAATTCAAGAGATGGAAAACCTAGAGCTAGATATTGTGTGTGAGGAACTGTGTGTGAATGGTGTTCTAAAACCCGAGCACAAACATCTGGAAGACAAGGGATTAGTTCACATTACACATTTACCTTGAAACTTTCAGGAGAAATGGGTTAGATACATTCTCAACCGTGTACATGAAGGCAAGATTTGGCTTGAGCAACCCATAGAGATCACTAAGAAGATGATTCATCAAATCACTGGTCTTCCCATGTTAAACAAAGTTAAAGCTACCAAAACCCTAGGTCAGCTGGAGCTGGAGAAGAAAACCCTAGCCGAGTGGGACGGTAGAGGCATGAAAGTAAGCAGCATTACTGATGCTAAACTAAAGTTTGGTACACACATAATTGCCCATAAAATATACAGTTCAAGTCGACAGAATAGTGTATCCTGTGAAGCCATAGACCTAGCATACAAGGAGGTAAAGAATAATTTATCATTTGATCTTGTAGATTTGTTGTTAAAACAGTTTAACAAGAATATGGAAAGCATTCAAACTTCCAAAAACAATCCATGTAAGTTTGGATCTCTACTAGTCTATTTATTTTTCTATGTTCAGAAATTCTTCCCTTCCAAAGGAAAAGTAGTATGGAGAAAAGATGTACCAGTTCTTTATGAGATAAATGAATATATTTCAGAAATGGGTGAAAATTTTGAGAGCATCATGGATAGTTATTTTGAGTCTTTCAAAGAGAAAATGAATGACAGATTCTGGATTCCATAGAAGTTGGTTGAGGATTATAAGGATGATATTTGTTTCATGGTGGACTGTGATAGAGTATACATTCAAGCAGCTAAACTGAGGATTTTACATGTAAAACCTCTTCCTTATGAGGTAAACATTGATGAGACAAAGAATATCATTGAAGCCCTTCTTAATCAGCCTGTTAATCCCAAAGCTCCATATTTTGGAACATATGAAGAAGCAAAGGTGAGAATTAAATTAAGCATAAAACTTCCACAGGTGGTAAATAAAGGAAAGAAGAGGATAGCCAAAATGCAAATGCTAACTGAGGACAGAGGGGAAGACACTGAAGAAGAAAAGGAAAAGGATGAGAAAACAGAGGAACCAGAACCTGCAAAGAAGAAAGGAAAGGTATTCATCACTAAGGTACCTAAGCCTCCCATTGTCGTATTTACAAGGAGAAGTCCAAGGGGTAAGGCAAACAAGGCAAAAAAAGATATAATATTCAAAAGGCCTCCTCTAACCCTTCAAGAGAAGATCAAACTTTTTAGAGAAGGATCAGGATCTAGAGTAAGTAATATAAAATCTTTTAAATATGAAACCAGATCGGAAACAAAACAAATGGAAATAGAAGATGCTGTCATTGAAAAGATGGGACAGTGGAAATACTCTCTTGATGAAATAGCCCCATAGGTTCCAGCAGCTTTATTAGATCCAATAAAAATGAGATGGACCAATACAAAGCAAACTGTAAAAGACATATTTGATCAAACCCTAAGACAGTTAATGCTGAGCTTGAAAAATGATGAAATAAAGAAGGCATTGAAGGAGAATGAAAATAAGATGACACTGAAGTTCAATACTTGTTTGATTCTGATTAACAATATTGAATCAGTTGTGAAGGTTGCAAATGCCACATGGAAGAACATATACCATCTTCACCAACCAAGTACTGAAACAGTTATAATAAAAGACATTGAAGATGACAGTGATGAATAGGAAGAAGCCATTAAGGTAGATGATACTGTGAGGATAGCGGCAGAAGTCATTGCATCACTTCCTACCTCACCAGTAAAAGTTTCTACATCTAGCCCGGAGACACCTTCAAGCATGGTTGTGACAACTTCAACATTTGTCCAATCACCTATTGCAACAACAGAAGCAACTACCATTTCTTCTACCGAGTTGCAGTCTCCTACTTCATCAAGTTTTCCAGCAGTAAGTATTCTAGTTTTTGATTCTACAAGTGTAAATACTTTAAGTTCTCCAGTAGATAGTATACCAATCTCTATAGCCAATCCTACTATGTCTACTGTCACTACTACTAAGGCATTAAGTATAGATAAGCCTAAGACTCAACTGAGTATAAGATTTTTGGGAAAGAATATAGTAGAGGATATAGACCTAGATGAAGAAATAGAGATTCCAACATTGGATTTTGCAAATCTATCAGCGGATCAAATGCAAAATATAGGTGAAATCCTCCAAAGGAAAGTGAAGCAAAAGAAGCTTAAAGATGAGAGAGACAAGGAATATAAAATCATTAAGGATGCTAAGGACATTTTGTCAGAAGCATTAGGTATTAAAGTAGACTCCTCTCAACATGTTTTGTTACAATTAGTAGAAGCAGTAAATAAGTACAATGAGGATTCATCTAGGACAAAAAAGTTAGTTGAAAGAGCCGAGAAGAAATTCAACAATAAAGTGCTTGAGCACATTGCTCAGCACATAGCTATTAATCAAATCAAATTGTCTTTAGTTTTGTCAAACATTGAATCTTCCTATTCGAATGTTACCTCTCTTTTGGCCAGACTGTGCAATGTTGCCGAGTTCACCAAGGATGTCAAGGATAAAATGAATAAAATGGATGAGGATTTGAAGATTAGCATACAGAAGCTACAACTTGAACCAAGTTCAAACTCTGCTCATCACATGAAAATCTCATACCTATCAAATATGCAGGCAGAACTACTGAAAGAAGACACAAGGATCTGGTCCACATTGCTAGACATTCAAAAGATGATCCTTCCCATCATGAATATAATGTATAAGCACATTGAACATTCCAAAACATTAATTCATGACAATTAGTTCTCAATAGAAGATCACATGATTGAACTCTCTGCAGAAGTCCAAATTGCAATCCAAACATGCAAGATTCTGCAAGAAAATTGGGATAGAACCCTAGCACTGATAATGAAGGTACATTCTATTTTTCTATCAAATTTTGGATTCTCTCTATAAATCACTTGTATATACACCTTTGGAATTATCACCAAAAAGGGGGAGATTGATATGTATAGAAGAAGATATGTATAGAAGAAGATATGTATAGAAGAAAAGAAGCAAAAGTTAGCACATTGAAAGGGGGAGACAATTTATAAAGCCCTATGACAAAGACAAATTTTGAAAAATCAAAATAAATCTCAGCATGGTTCATGTATATAAGTTTTTGGAAATAAGTGTTTTTGTCACTAATGCCAAAGGGGGAGATTGTTGGCATTAAGCAGGATTGCCACTAGTGACAACACTTATTTGCATTCTGAGTGCAAACCAAGCAGAACAGTGCAAATCGAGTAGAATAGTGCAAACCGAGCAGAACAGTGCAAACTGAGTAGAATAGTGCAAACCAAGTAGAATAGTGCAAACCAAGCAGAACAGTGCAAACCGAGCAGAACAGTGCAAACCGAGCAGAACAGTGCAAACCGAGCAGGACAGTGCAAACCAAGTAGGATAGTGCAAACCGGGTAGGACAGTGTAAACCGAGTAACATTATGTCTACCGAGTCACCAGTATTTACCGAGTTCAAAACCTACCAAGTGGTTAGTATGAACTGTGCCTTCACTTCTACCGAGTGCATGACGATGCCGAGTAATGCAGTGGATGCCGAGTATCAGAAAGTCACCGAGTTAGTTTGCAGGAACCGTGTAACCATACTTGGGCTCACTTAGTAGAACTTATGTTTATTTGTCAAGCCGACTTTGTAATTGAAATTGTAATTTAATGGTTTAGACTTGTATATAAACAATGTTGTAAAAATACCAGTATGAGTAAGAATGAATATGAAAAAGAGATAAAAGGCAGAGATAAGAAAATTACAAAGGGCTACAGCAGTATAAGGAGTAGCAAAGACAAATTCATCACAGAAGGTGATCAATACATCAGCGAATCTCAATCAGCAATCTAGTTACAAAGTAAGAGATCTACTATTTTATCCTAACAGGTGAATCAGTACTAAAATCCTTTAATCGAGTAGACTTAATAGTCTTTTGTAAAATCTCTTTACCGAGTGCATACTTCATTGTATGTTTGTAAAACCTCTAACAAGGTGGATTTAACAATCCTTATTGCTCCTAGAAGGGTAGATCATCAAAAGTGATCAATTGTAAGCCTTAACCAGCCAACTTTATACTGCAGTACTAAAGCTTTGTGGGTTTCATCCCCACCCCAGTTTTACTTTCTTTTCGAAGGTTTCTAGGTAACCAAATCTCTGTGTCATTGTTGTGAATGCTTTTAAGTTTCATGCTTTCTATATGCATAAGGATAAAGTGAACTATATGTTAATACATCTGTTATTGAAAGAAAATTTGGAGTTACTGATTCACCCCTCCCCTCTCAATAACTTGGTTAATTCCTGAATATTTCCAACACTAGCCACTCAATATGCCCTATTTGAAGAGGGAGATCCTTTGCAGATCAGGTATGCTCAATTGATGGAATTGGAAGAGATCAGAGACAAATCAATGCAGGATACGAAGTTCCATTAGATTCAAACAAAGAGGAGTTTTGACAAAAGAGCTAGGGTTAGAAATTTCAAAGTTGGAGATGTAGTTTTCAAATGGGACGTGTTCAAATCCAAGCCTAGTAGACATACCAAATTTGATTCATTTTGGGGTGGACCATTTGTTATAACAGAGTGTAGGGGATCCAATGCTTTCTAGCTATCAAATCTTGAAGGTGATGCCTTGCCAATCTCAGTGAATGGTTTTCACTTGAAGCCTTTTTTTGAGCTTAATTCCTCTCTGTAAATTTTTGTAAATGTGTTTTTCTATTCCTTTCCCTATTTTCTAGGTTATTTTCCTACTTTCCAAGAAGTGTCTATGCACAAGTCCTGGCTCCCTATGAGAATTTTTTATTTTTGATGACCCCATGCCCAATGGATTGTCAAGGTCACTGGTTTCCCATGTCTAGCAGGCTGACATCCAGTAGAAATTGCCAAAATGTTACCCAAATTTTCCTATGCATCAAATTTGGCAAAAAACCATCCCTAGGCCTCTATTTTTATCTTGTCAAACACCCCAAAAAATTTCACAAGTCAAGCTCTTTTCCCCTGGTCTCTGCAATATCTTTTAGGTCTCTGGCTAGAAGAAAAACCCTTAGAAAAATTCATAAACTAGTTGTTACCTTGCAATACCCTTTGGCCACATTATATTTTTATTTTTACTTTATCCTGACAACCTAAGTTGTCTCAATTTACATGTGCATTTTAAAATCCTTCAGTCACCAAGTCTCCGATTCCTGGTGGCTAACCCCTTAACACTCAGTGATCCCGTGAGTGGTTACCATTTCGATTGGTGGTCTCAGTTCAGTGGCCAAGTCAAGATTCTAGATCTGACAGTTGTCGCATGATCTCATGGCCCTAAAAGATTCTATGAGATCTTGCGATGATCATCAATCTTCTCACCTATAGAGTTCATCTTGTCAGTGGGACCGGTGCAACCTCATCTTATTTGGCAGTTCCTGATTCATCAGTGGTGTCTAATTTAGTAGCTTGTCAATGGGGCCATCTTCTTTGATGGGTTAAGTTCTGACTTAATCATGTGGTTATTGTTATACCGAGTGCTCAAGATGTGAACTAGTTAATCTGGTGGTATAGCGACAATCGTTGATCCTCCTTCATCGTCAGAGCTTCTGACAGTGGGTCCTGTGTCAAGGACAGTTGCAACGTGGATCCATTTTGGCGGCTTGTGATTGGCTAAGGTTCAATACAAGTGGAAGAATGTTATTGGGGCTGAGTATCTGCAGATGTGTTAGAAAGGCTAGGATCTATAGTGGTTGTATGATCTCATAGAATCTTTTGACCCTATGAGATCATACCCTCACCATTAGATCAGAATCTCAAGTAGTGGGTCCGATGTCAGAAGAATGCAACGTGTATCCAAGGGGGCAGCATTTGATTGGTTGGTGAGTATGTAATGTGTATGTTTTCAGTGGTCTCATGGGGTCAAGGGTTTCTAAAGAAGTTAAATTGTAGTTAGATCTCTCAGTTGTCGTTATACCGGAGATCCAAAAAGCTTGATCATTACGATCGCAGTATAGCGACAGCTGTCCAATGGTGTTCTCAAGGATGTGGGTCCAAGATCTATCAGGGGTGTTGACTATCTCACCAGTGATTGGCTACTAACTTCCATGGTGGCAGTTGACTTGTCAGAGGGGTCTTCAAAGTGTTTTTCTAGGCATATCTGAGCCGCCCGATCTATCGGGAGATAGAATGATCGACGGTTGCATTTTAAAATCGACCTGCTAGTCGTTCTTTTTCAAATTTAAATATTTCTTTTGCTAGGGTTTTCATTTTTTGGCCATGCATGACAAATGGGTAGCTGGAATTGAATTCCTCAGGATAGTGAATGTTGAGGGGATGATAACAGAGGATTTGATCATCGGTGCCATAGATTTTACAGAGTACCATGTCATTCTGAAAGCTTTAATGGGCTTGTCACCACCTTTTGCAGGGTTATCTTTTTAAAAACCCAAACATCTATAAGATTAGATTGTGAGCATTCATGGCAAGGCTGAGTTGCAGGTGGCTAGATGGATCAAGGTTTGATGTAGCATAGGCATGGTCATGAAACATATCTGATCGGCCTTGATGCTGTAGAGATACTTTTTATAATTAGATTTGATAGGCGGTTAGGGTTTGCTATTTTATTGTAAAATCATGTAACCCTAATTAATTTTTTCTCCTTCCCACATGCAGGAGATGTATATATTGTATTTTTGGAGCCTTAGTGCTCAGGAGGTTAGAGAGTCCACATTTTGTAAAAGAGAAAAGGTTCTTTTCTTAGAAGGCTATCTGTGGTATTTTTTTCCCCCTCTGGTTTTCTACATTCTGTAATCTTTCATTGAGGATTCAAATATTGCAAAGGTACTCTGTTACAATTCTTTATGTCCTTATGCTTCCTTGTTTGTATTCTCTCTAATTGAATCAAAGTATATGATGTTTCTCAATGATACCTTAGGGTTCTTGATCCTCCTTTCTTTCTACAATTCATGTGTATTATTGTGAATGATTTGATGTGAATGCTTTTGTGGGTATACTACAACCCCTTAACAATCTTGTCTCATTCCTATACCTAATTGCAAAGGTGAATGTTTGTTTGTAGGTCATAGATTGTTGTCTACTCCAAAGAGTGTTATTATTTGTGAAAGAATCTCTTTCTTTCCTTGAATACCCTCGTTATTTGCAGACCCCTCTATGAAATACTTATGCAAGCCTATTTAGTGAGTTGTGATCTACTAGATCTAAGTCTCTCATTATTTTCATCCTCTATATTGAGATTCAAACCCTTTATTTTCGGTGTATCACCTAGTAGGATAGTTTGCTTGAAGTCATTTCCCTTTCAAGCATTCCTTCTATCCCTTTCCCTCAAAAGTTTTAATTTTCATGTCAAGAACCAAATTAAGGTGATTATCCAAGAGAAACCAGCCTAGAATGTGGAGGTCTCATCTTAGTTAGCATAGGTCTCACAACCTGGAGATGATTCCAATGTTATACTAGGTTATCAAGACTACGAGAGCTTGAGACAAGGGTGCAAACTTAGTGTATAACAATTAGATTTCCTAAAGGTCTAGATGAAGAAACAAAAGATGAATCAAATTTCTATAAATGGGGGCTCATTCCAGAAGCAGATGAACTTATTATAGAAAAGCATGTTGATATTGTTCACCAATATGCACCTAAACCCAACATAAGTCTAGAGTGAAATGATGAACTTATCAAGTCTGGTCCACCGATGGCTGAAGTGGACATGCAAAATGACATTGAGCCTATTCATGAATTGAATGTCTTAAGTTGTAATATCACCTTTGAACTCAAGCGTTAGGTTAGGACCAATGATGATAGATCCATATCCGTAAACACTCTTTCCCAATCTTTTACCATTTTGACTATCCAACATCCTGACCTTCTTGACCAAACTTCCACAAATCGGAGCTATGGTATTTATACCTTCCTGAATGACTATGCCCTTGCTTGCTACCTAGATGCAGTCGAGCCTATGAGGACTTCCATCAATGAATGAAGCGTTAGCATGATGAAGTCAGACATCAAGTATCTTTGTAAAAAAAATAAGAATAAGAATAAAAAGAAAAGGAGTTTTGAGGGTGGAAACCACTTTGTGGCAGTCTCAGAACCTACAAAAGTAAAAATAAAAGATGTATTTGAAGGTGAAAACCTCTTTGAGGTGCCTAAGGATGAGATATTTGATGTCCTTTTGAGTCATTTATAGGACAAATCTCTAGTTCTAATTGAGCCCACTCAATCTATCAATTTGGGAACAGTAGAGGAACCACAATTGATCCATGTTGCACAAACTTTATCAGAAGAAGAGAAGCAAAAATTTACAACATTCTTAATAGAAAAGAAGATCAAATTTTCATAGAAATATTCAAATATGCCAGGGTTGGATCCTGATCTTATACTGCACAATTTATCTATAGCTCCAAATGTTAAACCTATTAAGCAAAAATTGAGAAAGATGCATCCACATGTTGCACTCTTGGTAAAAGTTGAATTAGAGAAGCTCCTAAAAGTTATATTTATCTGAGTTATTGATTATGCTGAATGGATCTCTAATATTGTACCTATTTCTAAACTAGAAAAATCTATAAGAGTGTGCATAGATTTCAGAGATGTGAACAAAGCATGCCCTAAGGATGATTTTCCATTACCTAACATTGATATGATAGTGGACATGACTGCGGGTTTTGAGATGTATTCTTTGATGGATGGTTTTTCTAGATATAATCAAATCAAAATTGCTCCAGAGGATCAAGAGAAAACTACTTTCACATGTGCATGGGGTACCTTCTACTGGAATGTCATGCCATTTGGGCTTAAGAAAGCTGATGCTACATATCAGAGAGCTATGACTTCTATTTTTCATGACATGATGCACCAAACTATGGAGGATTATGTTGATGATACTTTATCAAAATCTATGATTAGAGCTGAACATCTAGATGACTTGATCAAGATACTAGACAGAATGGAAAAATTTAGTCTCAGACTAAATCCTAAGAAGTATTCTTTTGGTGTCACTTCTGGAAAGCTTTTAGGCTACATTGTTTCAAAGAAAGGAATTGAAGTAGATCCAGCTAAAGTTAAGGCTATAATGGAGATGCAACCTTCCAAGAACATCAGTCAAATGAGAACATTGCAAGGGAGAGTTTAATCTATCAGATGATTCATATCTCAGCTAGCAGACATATCATAGCCTTTTACAAAGACATTACATAAAGGTGTGACCTTTGCATGGAGTGAGGAATGTGAAAAGAATTTTAATCATATCAAGAAATATCTATCAAATCCTCCTATCTTGATGCCTCCCATTCAAGGGAAGCCTTTGATCTTATATGTCTCCACTATAGATACATCACTAGAGGAATTACTTGCACAACATGATGAAAACAAGAAAGAAAGAGTTATATACTATATCAGTAGAACAATGGTGGCATATGAGAAGAACTATTTAATGATTGAAAAGACTTGTCTAGCTATGATCTTTGCATCATAGAAACTGAGACATTATATGTTGGCTCATACCATGCATTTGGTAGCTAAGATTGATCCACTAAAGTACCTACTAAAAAAAGCTGGCCTCACGGGTAGATTAGCCAAATAGGTCATGCTCTTAAGTGAATTTAACATTGAATATGTTGAAAGAAAATCCATTAAAGGAAAAGTTATTGTTGATCAATTAGCAAATGCAACTTTGTTTAATGATACACCAATGCAAATGGAATTTCCAGATTCCTCTATCATGAATCTTTCTTCTAGAGAATGGCAATTGTTCTTTGATGGCTCCTATACACATAATGGATCTAGAGCAGGTATAGTTTATCACTCCTCAAGGATACTCCATTCCTAAGGCATTCAAAATCAAATTTCTTTGTACAAACAATATTGCTGAATATGAAGCCCTTTTGAATGGTATGAAAATAGCAATTGAGTGGAGAGTAATAGAACTATACATTCATGGAGACTCACGACTTGTAATCCATTAGGTCAATGATGTGTATCAAACAAAGGATGAAAAGATCATTCCATACAAGAGAATGGTAGATGATATAAAGAAATATTTCATATCTATCACATTTGAACAAATACCTAGAAGAAAGAATAAGGCTGCCGACGCAATGGCCACATTATCTGCTTTATTACAGCAGCCTGAACATGACCTATGCTATGAGTTCCTAGTGGAAGCACTATCTTATCCTACATATGACTCCCCTAATACCCGTATGATCTAGACTGTTGTGGGTCATGATTCATCCCGATATAAAAACCTATTCTCCCATCTCAAAACCCAAATCATTCCTAATACCTTTAACCACCATGAAAAGAGATACCTTATCCTAAATGCCTCCTGATATGTTATCATTGGTCATGATCTTTACAAATGAGGTCTAAATGGTATGCTACTTAGATGTTTAGAATGGGAAGAGTCTCAATGTGCATTAGAAGAAGTCCATGATGGTATTTGTGGGTCACACTCAAATAGTTTAACACTAGCTCAAAAACTTATTAGGGCTTGGTACTATTGGCCTGAAATGGAGAAAGAGTCTATCAAGTTTTCTAAGAACTGTAAAAAGTGCCAAGTGCATGGAAACTTAATTCATGCTCCAAGGAGAGATCTAATCCCCTTCACTACACAATGGCCTTTTCATCAATGGGCATTTGATCTTATAGGATCCATACATCCTCATTCTTCTAATGGCCATACCCACATTATTATAGCTATAGATTATTTCATAAAGTGGGTAGAAGTAGTCCCTTTAACACAAGCAACTGGAAAACAAATATCTATGTTCATCTTGAACTACATCATATGCCGGTATGGTATTCCACATTCTATAGTCACAAATAATGGTGGAAAATTTAAGAACAAAGACTTGGATGATTTATGTGCCAAATTCAAGATTACACAACATTGGTCATGTATCTACTATCCTCAAAGGAATAGACAAGAAAAAGCTTCTAATAAGAATCTATTGAAAATCTTGCACCGAACAGTTAATAAGATAGGAAGAGACTAGCATCTCATGATTAGTCCAACTCTCTAGGCCTACAGAACAAGTATCAGAATGCCCACTAGGGTTACACCTTTCACTTTAGTTTATGGGACTAAAGTGGTACTACCTATTGAGGTTGAAATCCCATCACTAAGAATCAAAATGCATGGTCTAGTAACTAATGATGACTACATAGTGTCTAGGTTGAAAGAACTTGAACTACTAGATGAGCACAGACAAGTAGTGTATGATCATCTCAGAGTGTATCAGAAAAGAATGTCTGGAAGTTACAACAAGAAATTCAAACACAAAGAATTTTAGGATGGTGATCTAGTCTTGAGAGAGAATCCTAAAAATCAATCATGTAGAGAGTGTAAAGGGAAGTTTGAACCCAACTGGCTGGGTCTCTTTGTTATCACTACTACTTTTGGCTCTGGTGCCTATCAACTCTCAATGACTGAAGGAGAACAGCTTCGAGAACCAATCAACATTATCCATCTGAAGAAATTCTATGCCTAAGGCATTCAGTCTATGGTAAAATATCCTTAAAAATCCTAAAAATTTGAAAAAGTTTTTAAAAAATGAACATCTTGGTGAAAACCTAGCAATAGGCGCCTTGATGATTGACAAAAACATTGAAAATACCAAAAATATCAAAAAAAAAATTGAAAAATGAAAAATACAAAAAAATGAGAAAAAGAGAAAGTGCCTTGGTGAAAACATGGAAACAGGCACCTTGGTAGCAAAAATAGAATCCCTGCCAAGATGATGAAAACCCAGCGAATGGGTGCCACTTGTTCAAAATGCTCCATCTATTAGCGCAATCTTGGTCTTTCCCAACTTTTAGTCTTGCTTTAGTTTATACATATCTCTCAGTTTGTTCCTACTTTCTTGTTTTCAATAAAGTCAGTTTGTACACCAAACTGCTCAAGCATCTGTATCCTATCAATGTTTCAAACATGGGAGCAATCAATGTCATATCCTATGGCCTCCAATGTATCTTAGACATGTCATATCCAATCAGAGTCCTTTGAAGCTTCATCTGAGTTAGTCAGTCAGTCTCCTCTCCAAAAAGGATTTTGCATCTACAACAATGCAATCAAACATCAAACTGAAAACAATCTATGCTTTTTACATGCTTTTATCTCCTTGTATGCTTATTGATTCACATTGAGATTTTTTCATATTGTGTCCCTTCGAGCTCTTCGATGATGTCCTTTACATGATTTAGAGAGTGATGACTAGGGGCATAATCTTTTATTTGTCTTCTACTTGTATGTGAAAATCTGACAACCTTGGAAATTCTAGATTGAAATGGTGTCCCTCTGTAAGGGCCTCTATCTCAAATTGGATGGCCATGCGTACCTCGACTATCAATACCCAAAAAATTCAAAAAAATTTGATCTAACTATTGTCTTTTTGAGTGAGTTCTTTCTCCTACTGTGAAACATGATCTTGCCTAAGGATGTGAATGATAAAGGGTCACTATGGGTAATTCACGCTAGATTTAGAATAATCTCTTGACTGTTTGATGTGTTTGAATGCAAGGCGTATTCTGGTCATCACGACATTTATGTTCTGATCCTTATACAAATCACTATATTAAAATGGACATGATATTTAGGTCATCCTAGCATTTGTGCCTTGGTGCTTATATCTAATCTAACATTCAAAAAAAAAAATCAATATTCATATGTCCATGGGGTGGCTGCAAGAAGTTGAGTCCCACTTTTGGCCAAAAAGTGGAAGTGTTTTCTTTGTTTTTCAAAATTTCTATCAATTGATGTCCAAATTTGAAGCACTTAAAGATTGAATCTTGGAAAACTTTAGTAATATAAAATTTAGTGCTCGGAATCTAGTTTTCAAATATGTAATTTATTTCAATACCCACATGGTATAAATTGAATTTTAGTATGCATATCTAAAAACCAATTTTTCAAAATGCATGTTTCAGGACCACACCTCAGACGTGTGCAGACACCCTCTTTTGAAGTAAATGAATGTATTTTTCAAAATCCTTTTGGGAAAAGGTACCTAAAACACTGAAGATTGACAATGAAATAAATGAACAATTTCAATTACAAATTGATCTGTTAGACAATCTGCGTGGTTTGGTTTCATCAAGATAGATTAGGACACACGCGAGCAGATTGTTTAGACAATTTTTTTATAATAAGAAATTTGGGTTTCAATGTGAATTAATGTTACAATTAATTAAAATGTCTAAAATGTGAAAGTGATGAAAAGGTTAGGCATTTATGTGAAAACTAAGAAGAAGGATGAGTCTCTAAAACAAGTTGTATCAAATGTTGCTAGTGCCTTTGACACAATTGGAAAGAAAATTCATTCCAAAGATAGTAATGCGGCACAATGAGCAATAACAACAGCTTTAGTAAACAAAACTACTATTGATAAAAGAATGATTTCAAACATAAGTGGATATCTTAATATTAATCATAAAAATTTAACAAGAGCTGTAAAGAGAAGAGTTAACTTTGAAAGTGATTCGGCAAACCATTTATGGACCTTCAATGGAAGACTCCTGAGGTATGACATGAAACTTACTGTGAAGTCAAAACTTTGATTGAAAAATTTTGGTACGATAATACAAGAGTATCCCCTAATGCCAAAGATGTTCTTAAATTAAGAGTCGGTTCAAAAGTTCATGATCCACATCCAAAACATCTTTTAGATATGACTCAAACAAAATTTTATAAAAAATTTGTGGATGATAAGGTGTTAACTATTAGTATTAGTCAAAGATCTTTTGAAAAATGTAAACCATGGTATGTAAGGATTAACAAAGAAAGAATCACCTATTGTTGCAAAAATCATGTTCAATTTTGTTATCATTATGATATTTTTCAATCTATATGTTCTACTATGCATACTAATGAAATGTTGCAGGAATGTGGTATAAATATACCACTTGAAACCTTAAAGGAGTTTATATCAAATTTGTTTTGTAACCCACCTAATGAGAAATTTTATCTTTTGAATGCATGTGTTGCTGGTGTATGTGATGTATGTGACAATCTTACATTATTAGATGAATGTTTGCATGAAAATATTTCATTTGATTTTGGACAACAATTAGTTGATGTACAAAGATTTAAAACTATTGAGTATCCATTGAAGGATGGAAAAATTGGAAAACGGTGCGACCTAATAACTAAAAAACTTAGTGTTAATTATTTTATGAATGAATTCAAGAGTAAGATCGTACCTAAATATGTGAAACACTCTCACAATTCTAAATGGCTTGATGGACAATTTTGCATATGCAAGAATACATTTCCATTTGGCAGTATACTGTCAGTTGTTGACTTTGTAGACAACTACACGCTTGCACCACAAGATGAGATCCAACCACAATATTATAATTCAGTGCAAGTAACAATTTTTGTTCATATTGTCTATAGACATGCACCTAATAGTACAGAAGAGGATCGGAAAATATTGAGAGAGTACCATTTCTATATGAGTGATAATAAGTTACACTCATCGAAGTTTGTCCAGTATTGCTTTAATACCTTTTATGAAAATTTAAGGGAGAGAGAAATTCATATAACACAACATCTAATATGGTCAGATAATTGTACAAGACAATTCAAGAATGCTAGAATGTTTTATTGGTTGAGTAGGATGCACAAGAAAATAAATATCCAACATATTTGGAGTTTTTTTTAGGCTGGACACGGGAAGGGAGAACATGATGGTGCCGATGCATGTGTTAAGAGAGCCCTTTGTAGAGAGCAACTCAAATTTAAAGATGTATGTGCAATTGTTGAATGGTGTAAAACAAGTTTTTCTATAAGATCAAGTCAGAACTCTACAATCAGACATTTTTTCTGGCTAGTTGAAGAGAAGAATATCCTTTCAAGATATGATTTTAATACAATCAATGGATCGGCTAAATGGCATTCATTTAGGAGTTCTAATTCTAACACTTGGACTATATGGACTAGGGAGCTTGCATGTTTTTGTCAATTTTGTGTTGCAGGTGAATGGGAAGAATGCGAGAATACATAATGGGTTGAAGAATGGCAAAAAAAATCCTTAACACCTAGTGAGAGACAAGATGAAGATGTTATAATAAATGAAGACCTGGATCATGCCTTTGCATCAGAAGATTATGATCATGTTTCAGATCTCATACAACCTGGTAATTTAATACAATTTATTGTAAAACTTTAAATTATATATTAGTTACATGTGTATGTCATATAATTTATGATTATATATATTTGAATTATAAACCTTTAATTTAAACAAGTTTTTTTTACAGTGCACATGTACTTAATTTTGTTTTGTAGGACATGTGTATGTTGTTGTTGCACCTGAGGATAATGAAGAGTAGACAAAGTATTGGTTAGCTCGATGTGTAGAACCCAAGAAAAAGTTGATATGTCATCAAGTAGATGATGATAATTTTCAATATCCAATTGGGTCTATTGTGGTAGTTGGTACATGGCTACACAAATACCTAACAAGAAGGAATGGTTTACCAGCTTTTGAAGACTACCAATCAGAAAAGAAGATTATACAATATTCCCATTTGGTAGTGGCAACAAATATCAAATTGGAAAGATACAAAGGGAGACCTGCTAATAAAATTGTATGGACACTTTCAATGGAAGAGCATGAGGCAATCATAGATGCATTGCAGAAAAGAGAGGATGCTGATGGTACATTAGGTTGAATCAAATTTATACATGTAAGTTTTTATTCAATTGTCTTATTAAGTTTAAAATTAAAATTAACTTTAAATAAACTTGAGTACATAAATTCTAACATTTCAACATGTTTATTTTTATGATGCAGTCCATGTCAGGAAGAACATAGATGCATTGCAGAAAAGAGAGGATGTTGATGGTACATTATGTTGAATCAAATTTATACACGTAAGTTTTTCTTCAATTGTCATATTAACTTTAAAATTAAAATTAACTTTAAATGAACTCGAGTACACAAATTCTAACATTTCAACATGTTGATTTTTATGATGGAGGATGTCAGGAAGAACATAGATCTGCATAGCAGAAAAGAGAGGATGCTGATGGTACATTAGGTTGAATCAAATTTATACATGTAAGTTTTTGTTCAATTGTCATATTTGTATATGGTTTCTACACATCTTCTTTGAAGTGTCATAATTTATAATTTAGAGATATAGATTTGAAATTAAAATTAAAATTAACTTTAAATGAACTTTTATAAATTCTAACATTTCAACATGTTTATTTTTATGACGCAGGATGTCTAGAAGAACATAGACATGAACTATTTATGTAGTACAATGCACTCTTATATTCATACAATTTTGGGTTAATAATTTAAGATCACGTGAACTCACTTTTATACATCAAATTTTGTTTTAAATATTTAAGTTAAATTCATAACTTTGTATTCACCAAATTTTGTTGTAAATATTAAACTATGCACATTGGTCAGATTATGTTCACTTAATAGATCTCATTGTTTAATAGTTATTAAGTTTGTAACATCCATATTGTTCTTGTCAATTTTACATGTATTAATAGATGTCATTGTTAGATCTAGATGATTCTTTTTATAGTTAGTCAGAGTGTTCATATTACTTGTAACACGTATCTAGATATTGTACTTAGATCAATTACACATGAATTAATAGATCTCATTGTTAAATAGATGTTTTTTTAAGGATAAATTACATAACAAGTCCTGATTAAGATAAATTGATAAATTACATAACAACTCATGACTAAGATAAATAACATAACAAGTCCTGAAATAATTTATATATATCATAATGTCCATCAAATCAACTCATGATATATACATACAATCACAAAACAAAGTCCTACTCCAAAAACAAGTCCAAGTACAATATATGATAACAAGTGGACTAGTATATAAGGCAAGTCCTACTCTAACAACAAGTAAAAATAATATGAACAAGTCTAAACAAGCCCAAATAGTCATCATAAAACAAGTCCAAATAGTCATAAAAAATAATATGAACAAGTCCAAATAGTCATCATAAAACAAGTCCAAATAGTCATCATAAATAAAATGAACAAGTCCAAATAGTCCAAATAGTCATCATAATCTAACTCTACTCATCTAGCCGATCTACAGTCCTCTTCACTCCATGTGAAGAGGATTGTGATGCATCAACATGCTCTGTCTGGTCTTGAGCACCCTCATCCTCAACTACATGAAAAGTGGATGAAGCCAAGTTGTTAAAATGGAAAATCAAATTCGAGCTAGGAACATATTAATCCAAATGAGTTATGAAAAAAGAAGATTATCATGAATTAAACTAATCCTTAGAGCATACACAAAAAAGAAACAATAAAGGAGACAAGAAGTTTTGAAGGGGGAAAAGCGTAAAAAAACCCCTGTGAATTATGAATGGGCAAAATAGCTAGAGAGAGAGAGAGAGAGAGAGAGAGAGAGAGAGAGGGCTTAGCTCATACAATATTTTAGAAGAATGAGAGAGAATAGAGAAGAAGTGTTGTACAAGAAGAGAGGAGAAATATCTCTATATGTAGAGATAAGAGAAGGAGTTCAAAATGTAACTCCCATGAGAATGAATGCCACCATTCATAAGTGTGTGAGGCCAAGTGTGAGATTCCTCATAAGGAGGAATAAACTAAATTACAAATTACAATAAATATTTGTTCTCACTTATTCTACTAGAGGACAAAATAGAATGTAGAGGAAAGAAGACAAAAAGAAATATATTAGGATACCTTGGCTTATATCCTAATATATTAGAACAAGAAAAGAATAAAAGATCTAACCTTGGTTTATAAATACACTAAGGAAAGATTACAACTTCTAACACCCCCTTTTAATCTTTACTTGGGGTAATTACATCAATAGGTATTAAACCTAAATGTTTACAATGAATCTGAGATGTTTCTTTGGAAAGAGTCTTCATTATGATGTCTTCGGCTTGATCATCTTGTATGTCTTCAACTTGTGCTTTGGAGCTTGAATGGTACATAGGAGTTTGAATATCATGTTGAGGAGAGCCCAAAATTTTAAGAGACCATTGAGATGCTTGAGATGCATTTATGTAGTTTGTATATTCAATTCTATTTAAAACTAGAGGTGGAGCATAATCAAAACTTGAGCCTACAAAAAGGCAAGAAACACTAGTAGAGTGCCCATTATTGGGATCACCTAGTGCTAAATTAGTAACATTTTGGAAGAAATCATATTGAGAATCACAAGCATAAACCAAATTTGTAACATTTTCATGAGTTATAGATTTAGAAATACAATCATTAGCTGTATAAGATAAATCTGTAGTGTATTCACTAGAATATGAAGTATTAATAGGAGAGTTAATATAAGCATCATTATCATCAATCACAGAACTACCATCAGAAATTTCATCTTGAGTAATAGACATGTCTTGCAAAGTATTATTAAGAAATGTAGATATAATTTCATCTTCTTGGTCAAACATATCATCAACAAGAGAGTAAAACAGATTATTATCATCACAACTAGGAGAAACTAGATTATTAGGAGTATCAGTACTATGTTCATCATTATCATTAGGAAGAGCAAGAACAAAAATATGGTTAGGAGCAGAAAACACATCATGTAATTTATCATTTTGAACAGAAATAATACCAGTTCCTTCAATTTGACAACAATTATTAGCTAAAGGGATATGCATAGAATCAGGTTGGAAAGAATCAAAGACTTCCTTGTGGTATTGGACATTACGATCAATAATCCATTTGGGTGGTCTAGAAGAATTAAAATAGATAGTAAAAGTAGAATGAGATTGATTTCCATTAGAGTAATTTTGAGAATTTTGTTGATCTTCTTTCTGTTTCTTAAAATAATTGTAACGCCCCGCTAGGGAACCCAAGAGATTAACACTAAAAGTTATGCTAAGTTATGCAACCAAATTTTTTTTTTGTTTACTAATGTTAACAAGCACATTAAATAAAGCATCACATTGCTCTACATAAATCAGTTTGAACAATCACATCATTCCTTTTTCATTCTCAAGGGTCCCTGACGTAGTATTACGTCATCTAACTAACACTACACTAACAAGATCAAATGCTAAAGAACTTATAAGTACATAATAAAATTAAATACATCTCTTGAACCAATATAACATTACATCACATGATCACCTACATCCACTACACATATCATAGGGTATGCGGTGATATTTAATACAATTTAAAATATCAAAATACATCATGGATCCATGTAGGGATCATTACTAATCAAATGAAATCTCCTACAAGTACAAGATAATATCTTCTAATAACTGGGTACATAAATCTGCAACAAATGTGATAGACTGATCCAAGTGTATGATCAGGTGAAGAAGGGTAACCGCAACAGTCTCAATGGAGAAGTACACTACCTCCCGACCATGTGGAACCTAGAGGTCCACCCCACCGTGCTAGGGAGATAACACCAGGCCCACACACACACTAAGGACCAATCCACAATCATCACCTAGGAAGATATCTCTAGAACAAGAGGGTATACAGGTTACCAGAGGCACTAACCTACGTAGGATATCTACAGTGTGAGTAGGAGGGTGTCATCACACAGATCTGTATACACCTAAAAATGGTCATCTAGACTATTAACCCCTTTTGCTAAATCAACAATTTCTTATTCTTGATCAAATCCTAGCTTTATCATTTATTCGATTATTTTCTATGGGCTAACCATTTTATCCTAAGTTTTTATTTATTTAAAATGAATATTTCCTCCCCTTTTAATAAATAAAAAGCCCACCTTTTCCTCTTATCCTATGTTGCACAAATAAAACATTATTCTTATTTTATAAAAGGAAAAAAGTACCTTTTATCTCATATGGACACAAAAGTCAACTCTTATTTTCCTATTGGAGGATACTTGTGCACATGGATTGCTCCTCTTTTAAGCTCCACCATTGATTAAATCTTTTGCCTCTTAATCTCCATGGTCCATTTCTCCTCATTTCCTATAAAAGAAGAGCTCTCTTCTTCATTTTAGATCCCCAACTTTTTATGCTAATATTATGCTGTAGGTTTTCTAGGTACACTTTGGAGCTTTTGAAGATTTGGAGCATTCTTGCATTCTACATCTCATTCTTGCATTCTTAGCTTAGCTTCATATTTATGCTTTCTTAGATTAGCTTCATTTCTATGCTCTAGATTAGCTCACATAGATTAATTAGCTTGGGTTGTAACACTTGCATATTTCCTTTCATAGCTTAGCTTGCATTTCTATTTCTAGCATAGCATTGCATTGCATTTTCATTCTTGATTCTTGAAGATATTGGCATTCTTGCCCTTGTCTTCATTGAATCTCCCATTGCATGGTTTACTAGCAAGGTTATAGGCTAAATAGCTCTAGCTTAGAGTATTCTTAAAAGCTCTTGTACTCCATGCCTAGGGAGCTATGGATCGATTTGTGAGGCCTCATTCTTGAGTTCCCTTGCATGTAATGATTCATAGAAGTGTGGTCACATTTTCACCATACAAGATCCACCCTTGAGTTTAGTCCTAAAGGTTCCTCACTGAACCAACGGCACTCAAGTGATCATACGTGGCATCAATATCTCTCATGAAGACAAGTATATCGATGATCCACCCTTGAGTTTAGTCCTAAAGGTTCCTCACTGAACCGATGACACTCAAGGTATGGACAAAGTATCACAATTTATCTTTTTAATGTTTTCCTAACTAGATCAATTTTTTTATAATGTTATCACTGGAATTAAGAAACTTGTCAATGGATGATCCGTCAGCCACCTGTGGGCCTCGGTGATCCATTGCAAGCCACCCCCTACATCACATCTAGATAACCTACCCTAGTTTCACAACAATACCCATCCTGGTTTGTGGCCACTTATAACACATTAAGTTCCAATAACCAAATAAATAAATAAGGCATATTCCTATTTCAAAACATAAATCCACTTGGCCACTAATTCAAATTTTAATCCACCAGGAGGAAATAATAACAGGGATCGGTTTGACCTCCCCATCAAGGTCTCACATTGACCCTAATCCAAAACAAGAAAAAGAAGATAGAATCCACATTGCACCATAGAAACAATCAACAAACAGTAGGATAATTTATACCAACCACATTCCCGACCTCTGGATTTTGCCCCCTATTAGGACTTCTAATCCTGAATGCAAATCAACTACATCAACATACTATTTTACATGCACATATGATATACGCAGTAAGTGAACATCGTAAACAAGAAATTGACATTTCATAAGGAAATCAAATTCACAAGAATCATTTTAACAAGTAATTATTGCTCACACTAGTTAATTACACTAATCAGAATAACCACATCTACAATAAAATGACCACATTGTGAATGCTAACATTGCCTACTATAACTTGATTAATGCGAATGTTTAATTATCAAATGAAAAGATTAAATAATACTAATCTTAAAATACGTACTCAAAAAATACAATCAAAGAATAAATCAATAAGTCTACTAGTAATAATGCTATAACACCTATTGATAACTTTCAATTACCAAGGCTAAATTAAATATCAAAACAATAATGAATTAATAATAACTAGTAGATTAAAAAATAATGGTTAATAAAACATTCATATTATAAAATTGTTATCCCAAGTTAAACTTAATTAACAATCAAAATTGTATTGCACTATTTAAAACAATCAAAATCCATGTTTAGTTTTAATTAAAAACCATCTTATTTTAATGCTAAACCAAAACTCTATTGACCAATCCCTAATCACCTAGCATCATAAATCAACAAGTGAGCTACCAAAATATACTAATGTTAAGTTATTAAACCCAAAACCCACGCCACTATATTCATTCAAACAAAAGATTTGTTTGGGGAAAAAGTAAAACAAGTCATAGGTGAGGAAACATAGGGGCCCACCAAATCCTAAGTGGAGGCTCAAAGATGGCACCCCAAAGTCCCACATGGCTTTGAAAAAGAAACTTTAACATTTAAACCAAACACATAACACATGCCTTATCTCTTGGGAGGCGCTCAAAAGGCCTAACACATGTTATTCAATGAAGATAGGTGGGTGAGTTTCCTTGTTTTAAGAGCCCCATTCCTAGGGCGGCCAAAGCAAGGTCAAGAGGTTTGAAAAAGGTAAAAATTAATCAATGCAAAACTTTATGTTAGAAACTCACGCCACTTACTAGCCATTAAGGCCTGCTCCCAAGTACTTGTCCATGACATGGAGTAAAGGACAAGACAAGAGGTGGTGAAAAGAAAGCTCGGGAAAAAAGTAACAAAGTTTAATGCATGTTTTTAAAAACTTTTCCAAGCCCATACTAAGCCCTACGTACCATTCAAATTGACATAACTCAAACAAATAAAAGAAATCATTCTTTCATTTCAAGCTATTAATATTGTGCAAGGAGGGGTGCGAGCTCCAAGGTGAAGTGATGGGTTGTATAAAGTAGTGTTGACTAGGTATTATTTATTTTTGTTTATAGTCCAAGGTGGCAGGAGATATAATTAAATAATGACTGTGTAAGAAATTGTATGGGAATTCCTTTCCCATACAATTTCCAGAGAGCTGAAAGCTCATATTTCTTTGTAATAGAACTCTTTTTGAAAGTTAATTTTGTTTTATTTCCTCCACTACTATGAGTATTCATTCATCAAATTTCATTTGTTTTCTTAAAATATTATGAAATCTATGGACATTAAGTTAATGGTATATCAACAAGGTTTAGATATGGTTTGATTTCCTAAACAATAGAGATATCAACATAACCAATTTGCTCATTTAATTAATAATATGACAACATTGGATCAAAATATCACTAAGTCCCATTGAGTTATGGAGTAACAAGTTCATTTCCATTCCAAAATTGGATTCACTAAAGACTGAGTTTGAGAAGGATTGCATGTTGGTTAAAATTTCACATTGCAAACTAATTTCTCACTGAACTAATGCTTCACTCTTCAATCTGAGGAGATAAATCTTTTCTCTCATTTGATGGAAAGATTAGAATCTAATTTAGAACATATTAAGGAACTCAAATCCTACCTGGTTCAACAAGCAGGCTGATGAAGTCCAGCCGAGAATACCTCTCCAATCCACAAGCTTGAACTCTCAGCTGCTTCCAAAATAGCTCCCAAATTGTCTTCTATTCTTCCTCTCTTCTCTTCCTCAACCCTTCATCTCTTTGTCCATTCTCTCTTCTAAATTTTGCATATGAAAAGTAGTGACAAGTCTCTCTCTCTCTTACCTCTAAATTGGCTTGAAAAGTAGGGAAGAAATATTTTATTATTTCCCCCTACTATTCAAGTCAACTACCTAAAATGAAACAATTTAAAATTGTAAAATTTCTCTTCTTTTATTTTTAATTTATCATTTGCATTAATTTATAACACTCAATATTCAAAATTATATAATAAGCTCTATCTATATAAACATATAGTCATACATATAAAATTAATATATATACCATTTATAATATTATTATCATAAGAGACTTAGTGAAAACATATATAACTAATTATGTTATATCATACTAATAATATTATATTTACCAATATGTCAACGTAATTTAAATAACTATCAGAAATCAGACATGAGATCCACAAGGTCAAAATACAACACCAACATGGAACAACACCTAAGACAATATCATGCTCAACTGGGAAAACATATATCAGATTCATTCTACCAGAATGAATTTGATTTAGGTAAGTCAAGTAAGATTCCGTCCGTGGTTTTAGGATGATTAGGTTAGGTTAGGGAATTGGTCTGAGTGCTAACTCCCCTTCTCTGCCATTGAGACATCATAAGGCATGCTCATCCTGTCAAACCAGGGAAGTCGATGCCCAGTACCTGCAATCTGCATAAAAACCACTACATGTACATGTGCATATATAAATATAATAACAGACAATGGTAGGGATGGCTGGGACGTGTGGACCCGACTCAATGGGGTAACTACGCCTCCTCCTCTACCATACATGCATGTCAACAGAAAAGAAAACATATATGATAACAAACACGATACCATACACATGTGGGTATGGGGTAAGTACCAGATATAATCATCATCTAAATTACATCAATTAATTCATGCATTTGAAACATCATATAAAATCCACCATTGCTAAATTTAACCATCACATAATGTTTTGTTCCAGTTCAAACATGACAATTAACATCCAAAATATAATTGTTTATTCACGCACCACAATATAAATATAACATATGATATATGTCTGATCTAATCAACTAAGATAAAATAATATCAAACTAAACATAGTCTCAACAATAATAAGATGTGAGGGGTATTACATCCTCCCCCTCTAGGACTAGGCTTATTCCTGGAAGCCTGCAAACAAATAAGGATAGGCATCCCGCAATCGAGATGCATCCTCCCAAGTAGCTATGGTCTCATCATTTGGGTCCCATTGGACCCTAGCCTAAGGAATAATATGGCCTCTGAGTGTGATATCCCGAAGTTCCAGAATGCACACGGGCTCCAGAGCCAGCTGCTTGTCCTTGACCTGTAATGCATTCCAATCAAGAACATGTGTCACATCTGGAATATATTTCCTAAGAACAGAAACATGGAATACATCATGTATGTGAGATAGGCTAGGTGGCAAAGCAAGACGGTAAGCAACTAGACCTATCCTCTCCAAAATCTCAAATGGTCCAACAAATCGAGGTGCCAATTTAGAACCCTTTCCATAATGAATTGGACTCTTCCTTGGATGCACTCTCAAGAACACTTTATCTCCAACTGAAAACTGAATATCTGTCTTATGAGCATCTGCATATTTCTTCTGTCTATCCTGTGCAATGGTCAAATGCTCCCGAATGAACTCTACCTATTGCTCCATATCACGAAGCATCTCTGGTCCCAAAAGAATCCTATCATCCAACCTATCCCAACTAAGGGGTGTATGACAAGGATGCCCATACAATGCCTAAAATGGGGACATGCCAATGGAACTATGGTATCCATTATTATATGCAAACTCCACCAGGTATAGATAATCCTCCCAATGTGTCTGCCTATCCATGACATACATCCTCAACATATCCTCTAGGACCTGATTCACACGCTCTGTCTGCCCACATGTCTGAGGGTGATAGGCTGTGCTAAAGTTCAACTGAGCACCCAAATCATGTTGCAAAGAAGTCCAAAATGTAGAAGTAAATATTGGATCCCTATCAGAGATAATCTTTTGAGGGATACCATGCAATCTCACTATGTCCTACATAAAGACTCTAGCTACTGATGAAGTTGTATAAGAGGATCTCATGGGAGAAAAATGAGCTACCTTAGTCAATCGATCAAAAGTGACCATGATAGCATCATGCCTACGGGGTATCAAGGGCAAACCCACAATAAAATCCATCGATATAACATCCCATTTCCATGAGGGAATACTATGTGACTGTAACAATCCTACTGGATGTTGATGTTCTAACTTAACCCTCTGACACTCTAAGCACCTAGCAACAAAATCAAAAATATCCCTCTTCATTCCTAACCAATGATATAGTTGTCGAAGATCTGCGTGCAACTTCTTGACACCAGGATGTGTCGAGTAAGGTGCACAATGAGCCTCAGATAAGATCAATGAACGAAGGTCATCCAATGGTGGTACATAGATCTGGCTCGCATGATGCAACAAACCATCAAACTCCAACACATACCCCTCAAATCTGCCTACTAGAGGCCTCCCAGACTCAATCTCTACCTTCACCTCCTGATAAAAAATATCTCGAGGAAGTGCCTGCAAAATCCTACTCCTCAAATCAACACCAAGTGTAGCCATAGCTACAACTCACCTCTTCCTACTCAGAGCATCGGCTACCACATTCTCTTTCCCCTAGATATACTTAACCTCAAAATCATACTCACAAAGAAACTCCATCCATCTCCTCTATCTAGCATTCAGATTAGGCTGAGTGAAAATATACTGTAGACTGTGATGATCAGTATGAAGCTCAAATCGGTGTCCCAATAAAAAGTGTCTCCATCAGACCAAAGCATGGACTACCACTGCTAGCTCAAGATCATGCGTGGGATAGTTCAACTCATGATCCTTGAGTTTGTGAGACTCATAAGCAATCACCCATCCTCCCTACATGAGGACTGCTCCAATACCCTCCAACGAAGCATCTGTACAAACCACAAAATCACCTATGGGATCAGGTACTGAAAGAATAGGTGCACTAGTCAACTTATGCTTGAGGGTTTTGAATGCCTCTTCACACTTCTCAGACCAAAAGAACTTCTTGCCCTTTCTCTGCAATGAGGTGATGGTATAAGCAACTCTAGAGAAGTTCTCTACGAACTTACAATAATATCCTGCCAAACCCATAAAACTGCAAACCTCTGGCACATTCGTAGGTGCCGGCCAATCAACTATAGCCTGAATCTTTGTGGGATCCATTAAAATACCATCACCCGAGATCACATGGCCCAAGTACTAAATCTTTGTCTTGAAGAACTCACACTTAGCTGGATTAGCATACAATTGATTCTCTCTAAGGCACTGCAATACCAACCAAAGGTGCTCTTCGTGTTCCTCCATGGATTTAGAATAAACCAAAATATCATCCAAGAAGACAACAATGAAATGATCAAGATACTTACGAAATACTCCATTCATCAAACACATGAACATAGATGAAGCATTCATCAAGCCAAATGGTACCACGGTGAACTCATAGTGACCATAGTGTGTCCGAAAAGCTGTCCTGTGGATGTCCTCCTCTCTAATACACAACTGATGATAACTTGACTTGAGATCTATCTTAGAGAACACCCTTGCACCTTTCACCTGATCAAAGAGATCATCAATCCGTGGCAAAGGATACCTATTCTTGACTGTCACTTTGTTCAACTATCTGTAATCAATGCACGGTCTTAAGGAACCATCCTTCTTTTTGACAAAGAGAACTGGTGCTCCCAAAGGTGAAACACTAGACCTGATACAACCCTTAGCCAACAATTCTTCCAATTGTAGCTTCAACTCACTCAACTCCTGTGTAGTCATCCTGTATGGAGCTCTAGATATAGGCTCTGCTCCTGGAATAAGATCAATACAAAAATTGATATCCCACTTTGGTGGCATACCCGAGATCTCATCTGGAAAGACATCAATGAATTCCTGTAGCACAGGGTGATCAAGGGACTTCTTCTCACCATCCTCATCCTCAATCTCACTCAAGGACACTGCAAACACTTGACATCCCTTTCTCATGCTTCGCTTCAACTGCATGGAAAAAATCATACAAAGAGAAATAGGATGCTAAATGCCTCTAATCTCAATGTTTTTACCCCGATCATCCCTACATTTAACGATCTTCTGTCTACAATCAATAGTAACTCCATGGGATTCCAACCAATCCATGCCTAAAACAACATCATATGACCCCAATGGAATTATGTGAAGATCAACTAAAGTGATAAAGCTACCCAAATCTACCCAAAAATGGTGGACTAAGGTGTTTGTGTTCACCTTTTCCCCTAAAGCTAGCTCCACTTGCCAACCTATGCCTTGCTTTACTACCACTAGTCCACATCTCTCTACTACAAATGGAGATATAAAAGAATCCATAGATCCAGAATCAAATAATATAGAAACATCAATACCTCGGATAGCACCTGATGACTCAATAACTGTGCCCTGGTGCTCTGCTTGACGGTGGTCTACTACTGCAAACACTCTGTGAGATCTACCTGAATCCCCAATCGTAGGCTCAGATGGTGCGGGTCTCTGCTCGGAATACCGTGAACCACGTTGCAGGCAATTGACTACAATGTGCCCAAACTGTCCACATGTGAAACAACCTATGCCTCTACCATAACCCCTACCTACTGAGGGTGCACTGGACTGATGGAAATTGCCTCTACCACTACCCGGATGTGAGCTCTGCACTGACTGTGTGGGTTGAGAAGGCTGGTTACGCTTGAAGCGCTGACTATTACGAAAGTTTCTAGAATTGGAAGCTGTACCACTCTGATTAGGGGGTTTTGAGCTCTACTGACTTTGATTTTGATTGCCTTTGGAGAAGTGTGATGGCTTCTTGAAACTGGTGTTACCTTGTGACTGTTTACCCCTGAAATCTGATGTGCCACCACCACCTGTCTGCCCACCATGCTTGCCTTGAAATTTCATCTTTGTGAGTATAGCTTTTGTTACTACTTCTCTAAGGGTCTTGGGTTCTAAGACCTTCACTTCCACTCCAATATGGGCACTAAGCCCTCTAATAAAATGTTGAATCATGAGGGGTGATTCACTACTATAACCAGCATACTGTTTCAGCTCAAAAAACTTCCGCTCATACTCCTGTATGGTCATATTCCTCTGTCTCAGGTAATGATACTCATCTGCACGGTCCTGTCTCCACTGATCTGATAAAAACCAATCTCTAAAGCTCTCAAGGAACAACTCCCAAGTAAATGTATCTATGGTGATTCCCAATTTACTCTCTTCTATCCTCCACCATGATGATGCTGAATCTATCAATTGCATGATAGCATATCTAGCTTTTACACTGCTAGCAAATGGGTACATGGAGAAGTACCTATCTAAACCAATGAGCCATGTATCTGCCTCAAACCTGGTACCTATGCCATCAAATGGAAGTTTTGGCATTCTAAATAGGTCCTTCATTTGACTTGCCATAGCGCCATTGTACTCTACTGGTACAACCTGTCTAAGGGGAGTCCTCTCCCTCTCTCTGAACTGATCTCCCTGATTATCTCTATTCTGCAAAGGTGGTAACCTCTCAAGAATGGCCTGTAAAACCTGTCTGGTGTCTAAATCCTCTGTACCATCCTGGCCGCTATCACTCTAAATTCTACTATGGCTCTGAGCACTATCCTGATCAACTGAGAAAGAGGGTGTGTCCACTCTACCTCTACCTCTACCTCTACCTAACCCATGAGCTCTAGTCACAGGAGGCATGTTTCCTGCACCCATAGCATTAGGACAAAACATTTAAGCATATATATACATTAACCATGTCACATTTGAAACCATAAAGCAACCATATGAAAACATAGTTTTAAACAAGTTTTGTTTTGGTTTAAGTTTTCGCAAGAGTTAAAGATTTTCAAAAACAAGTTGTTTTGATGTCTAAGTTTGGTTTTAACATGTTTACCTAATAAGACCTAATGGGCATACATATTATTCCCAGAGTTCCTAGTGTAGAACTCATGCTCTGATACCAAGTTGTAACACCCTGCCAGGGAACCCAAGAGATTAACACTAAAAGTTATCCTAAGTTATGCAACCAAATTTTTTTTTTGTTTACTAATGTTAACAAGCACATTAAATAAAGCATCACATTGCTCTACATAAATCAGTTTGAACAATCACATCATTCCTTTTTCATTCTCAAGGGTCCCTGACGTAGTATTACATCATCTAACTAACACTACGCTAACAAGATCAAATGCTAAAGAACTTATAAGTACATAATAAAATTAAATACATCTCTTAAACCAATATAACATTACATCACATGATCACCTACATCCACTACACATATCGTAGGGTATGCGGTGATATTTAATACAATTACAAATATCAAAATACATCATGGATCCACGTAGGGATCATTACTAATCAAATGAAATCTCCTACAAGTACAAGATAATATCTTCTAATAACTGGGTACATAAATCTGCAACAAATGTGATAGACTGATCCAAGTGTATGATCAGGTGAAGAAGGGTAACCGCAATAGTCTCAACGGAGAAGTACACTACCTCCCAACCATGTGGAACCCAGAGGTCCACCCCACCGTGCTAGGGAGATAACACCAGGCCCACACACACACTAAGGACCAATCAACAATCATCACCTAGGAAGATATCTCTAGAACAAGAGGGTATATAGGTTACCAGAGGCACTAACCTACGTAGGATATCTACGGTGTGAGTAGGAGGGTGTCATCATGCAGATCCACCCTTGAGTTTAGTCCTGAAGGTTCCTCATTGAACCAACGGCACTCAAGTGATCATACATGGCATCGATATCTCTCATGAAGACAAGTATATCGATGATCTACCCTTGAGTTTAGTCCTGAAGGTTCCTCACTGAACCGACGGCACTCAAGGTATGGACAAAGTATCATAATTTATCTTTTTAATGTTTTCCTAACTAGATCAATTTTTTTATAATGTTATCACTGGAATTAAGAAACTTGTCAATGGATGATCTGTCAGCCACTTGTGGGCCTTGGTGATTCATTGCAAGCCACCCCCTACATCACATCTAGATAACCTACCCTAGTTTCACAACAATAACCATCCTAGTTTGTGGCCACTTATAACACATTAAGTTCCAATAACCAAATAAATAAATAAGGTATATTCCTATTTCAAAACATAAATCCACTTGGCCACTAATTCAAATTTTAATCCACCAGGAGGAAAATAATAACAGGGATCGGTTCGACCTCCCCATCAAGGTCTCACATTGACCCTAATCCAAAACAAGCAAAAGAAGATAGAATCCACATTGCACCATAGAAACAATCAACAAACAGTAGGATAATTTATATCAACCACATTCCCGACCTCTGGATTTTGCCCCCTATTAGGACTTCTAATCCCGAATGCAAATCAACTACATCAACATACTATTTTACATGCACATATGATATACGCAGTAAGCGAACATCGTAAACAAGAAATTGACATTTCATAAGGAAATCAAATTCACAAGAATCATTTTAACAAGTAATTATTGCTCACACTAGTTAATTACACTAATCAGAATAACCACATCTACAATAAAATGACCACATTGTGAATGCTAACATTGCCTACTATAACTTGATTAATGCGAATGTTTAATTATCAAATTAAAAGATTAAATAATACTAATCTTCAAATACACACTCAAAAAATACAATCAAAGGATAAATCAATAAGTCTACTAGTAATAATGCTATAACACCTATTGATAACTTTCAATTACCAAGGCTAAATTAAATATCAAAACAATAATGAATTAATAATAACTAGTAGATTAAAAAATAATGGTTAATAAAACATTCGTATTATAAAATTGTTATCCCAAGTTAAACTTAATTAACAATCAAAATTGTATTGCACTATTTAAAACAATCAAAATCCATGTTTAGTTTTAATTAAAAACCATCTTATTTTAATTCTAAACCAAAACTCTATTAACCAATCCGTAATCACCTAGCATCATAAATCAACAAGTGGGCTACCAAAATATACTAATGTTAAGTTATTAAACCCAAAACCCACGCCACTATATTCATTCAAACAAAAGATTTGTTTGGGGAAAAAGTAAAACAAGTCATAGGTGAGGAAACATAGGGGCCCACCAAATCCTAAGTGGAGGCTCAAAGATGGCGCCCCAAAGTCCCTCATGGCTTTGAAAAAGAAACTTTAACATTTAAACCAAACACATAACACATGCCTTATCTCTTGGGAGGCGCTCAAAAGGCCTGACACATGTTATTCAATGAAGATAGGTGGGTGAGTTTCCTTGTTTTAAGAGCCCCATTCCTAGGGCGGCCAAAGCAAGGTCAAGAGGTTTGAAAAAGGTAAAAATTAATCAATGCGAAACTTTATGTTAGAAACTCACACCACTTACTAGCCATTAAGGTCTGCTCCCAAGTACTTGTCCATGACATGGAGTAAAGGACAAGACAAGAGGTGGTGAAAAGAAAGCTTGGGAAAAAAGTAACAAAGTTTAATGCATGTTTTTAAAAACTTTTCCAAGCCCATACTAAGCCCTACGTACCATTCAAATTGACATAACTCAAACAAATAAAAGAAATCATTCTTTCATTTCAAGCTATTAATATTGTGCAAGGAGGGGTGCGAGCTCCAAGGTGGAGAAGTGATGGGTTGTATAAAGTAGTGTTGACTAGGTATTATTTATTTTTGTTTATAGTCCAAGGTGGCAGGAGATATAATTAAATAATGACTGTGTAAGAAATTGTATGGGAATTCCTTTCCCATACAATTTCCAGAGAGCTGAAAGCTCATATTTCTTTGTAATAGAACTCTTTTTGAAAGTTAATTTTGTTTTATTTCCTCCACTACTATGAGTATTCATTCATCAAATTTCATTTGTTTTCTTAAAATATTATGAAATCTATGGACATTAAGTTAATGGTATATCAACAAGGTTTAGATATGGTTTGATTTCCTAAACAATAGAGATATCAACATAACCAATTTGCTCATTTAATTAATAATATGACAACATTGGATCAAAATATCACTAAGTCCCATTGAGTTATGGAGTAACAAGTTCATTTCCATTCCAAAATTGGATTCACTAAAGACTGAGTTTGAGAAGGATTGCATGTTGGTTAAAATTTCACATTGCAAACTAATTTCTCACTGAACTAATGCTTCACTCTTCAATCTGAGGAGATAAATCTTTTCTCTCATTTGATGGAAAGATTAGAATCTAATTTAGAACATATTAAGGAACTCTAATCCTACCTGGTTCAACAAGCAGGCTGATGAAGTCCAGCCGAGAATACCTCTCCAATCCACAAGCTTGAACTCTCAGCTGCTTCCAAAACAGCTCCCAAATTGTCTTCTATTCTTCCTCTCTTCTCTTGCTCAACCCTTCATCTCTCTCTCCATTCTCTCTTCTAAATTTTGCATATGAAAAGTAGTGACAAGTCTCTCTCTCTTACCTCTAAATTGGCTTGAAAAGTAGGGAAGAAATATTTTATTATTTCCCCCTACTATTCAAGTCAACTACCTAAAATGAAACAATTTAAAATTGTAAAATTTCTTTTCTTTTATTTTTAATTTATCATTTGCATTAAGTTATAACACTCAATATTCAAAATTATATAATAAGCTCTATCTATATAAACATATAGTCATACATATAAAATTAATATATATACCATTTATAATATTATTATCATAAGAGACTTAGTGAAAACATATATAACTAATTATGTTATATCATACTAATAATATTATATTTACCAATATGTCAACGTAATTTAAATAACTATCAAAAATCAGACATGAGATCCACAAGGTCAGAATATGACACCAACATGGAACAACACCTAAGACAATATCATGCTCAACTGGGAAAACATATATCGGATTCGTTCTACCAGAACGAATTCAATTCAGGTAAGTCAAGTAAGATTCTGTCTGTGGTTTTAGGACGATTAGGTTAGGTTAGGGAATTGGCCTGAGTGCTAACTCCCCTTCTCCACCATTGAGACATCATAAGGCATGCTCATCCTGTCAAACCAGGGAAGTCGATGCCCAGTACCTGCAATCTGCATAAAAACCACTGCATGTACATGTGCATATAGAAATATAATAACAGACAATGGTAGGGATGGCTGGGACGTGTGGACCCGACTCAATGGGGTAACTACGCCTCCTCCTCTACCATACATGCATGTCAACAGAAAAGAAAACATATATGATAACAAACATGATACCATACACATGCGGGTATGGGGTAAGTACAGATATAATCATCATCTAAATTACATCAATTAATTCATACATTTGAAACATCATATAAAATCCATCATTGCTAAATTTAACCATCACATAATGTTTTGTTCCAGTTCAAACATGACAATTAACATCCAAAATATAATTATTTATTCACACACCACAATATAAATATAACATATGATATATGTCTGATCTAATCAACTAAGATAAAACAGTATCAAACTAAACATAATCTCAACAATAATAAGATGCGAGGGGCATTACAACAATTATGAATTAAATGTCCATTTTTACCACAATAAGTGCAATAAGGCCTATTTGAAGGGTTATTATTATTATTATTATTATTATTATTATTATTATTGTAATTATTATTATTAGGTCTTTGATGATTTTGATTATAGTTGGAATTGTTTGATCTTTGATTATTTTGATTGTTATTTGAATTATTACTAGCTCTATTATTATGAGATTGAGAAACATAAGCATGTTCATGAGATTTCAATATACCAAATTGAATTAGTTTAGCCTCCTTTTGATGAAACATATTTTGAGAAATAGCATACATTAATTGAGTTGCTAAAGAAGGAATAACTAACTGAGAATAGATATTTGTAATAAATTGCTGAAACTGCCTAGGTAAATATTTACGAATTATAATATGAATTATCCTTAAATCAGAAAGAGGAACTTGTAATCCAATGAGTAAATTTTTATTTGAATCAAACTTAAGCAAGAAATCATCAACAGAATTAAAATCTGTATACCTGAGATCTTCAAGCTGGTCTTGAAGTTGGATTTTACGGGTCTCATTTGCACTATCATAGGTGTTTTTCAGGATGTCCCAAGCTTGATGAGTTTCTGTATAGGAGGAAATAAGGACATACAGTTCAGGGCTTAAGGATAGGCCAATTAAACCAAGTGCTTCATCGTTCTTAGCTTGCCAAGCATCTTGGTCATCTTGAGAAGCAGTGGTAGGAGGTTTAGTGCTAGCATTAGTGGCAATGTCTAACAGATGGCGGAATTTGAATATCCAGGTCATGTGGGTTTTCCAAGCATGATAGTTGGTGTTGGTTAGTTTGATCTCAAACATTAGGGTAGACATGATTAAACTAAAATAGTACCCAAAAAAAATACCCCCCTATTTGAAAGGAGTAAGAAAATAAATTAGACAATTAATAAATAACAATAAACAGATTCCTAATACAAATAATAAAAGAATCAATGAAAAAACAAATGTCAGAAAAAAAATAAATTTATTCTATTTTTTAAAAAAACTTAATATTGATTAAATCTATGTTCTAAATGACAAATATTGATTAAAAAAGTGATATTGAATAAACCTAAATCTTTAAGAAACCAAATTTAATGACAAGTTAAAAACATTAATAATTAAAAAACTTAAAAAAACTTTCGAATTAATATATTAACTAAAAAAAGAACTTTTTTATTTATTTTTTTCATATAAAACAAAATACTTTTGTTTAAAAAAAATTAAAAGGATAATTTTTAAACTTAAATGAAGAAAATGAAAATTAAAAGCAACTTTTTAAAAAACTTTCTATTTCAAAGAGGATATATCTGTACTTTCTAAGAAGATAAACTTCTAATTTAAAAGCTTTCGTTCTAGATAGAAGATTTTAAAACTTTTAAAGATTTTAACAATGCTATCAAGAGGTTAAATTCTGATTTGATAAAGGAAACATTGAAAACGTATAATAACGTTGAAATTCTTGAATGAGAAACATAATATAAAAACTATATAATCATTTAACAAAATAGAGCTAAAAGCATTATATATACTACACAACTAGTAGTTTACTATCTTTTTTTTAAAGTAGAATCAACAAATTACAGGAACTCAGAAGTACGTCTTTGCAGCAAATATGATAGTATAAATACATAGGAACCAATGCAGATTACATCAATAAATACAACCTGCATTTAAATTTAACAGCATCTTAGGTTAAAAAGTCAGATATGTCTAGACGATAATATTATGAACGTTGTGATTTTTAACACAAAGAAGCCACATACAATATCAAATCAATTTCAATAATTTTCTAAGAAATCTGAATAAGTTCAAAAATTGAATGAGTATCCTAGAAATCTATAGAAGCTCAGAAATTGAATGACGTTTACATAAGCAATGATGAAACTTTGTATCATATAAAAAAATAGTTAGAAGAAATAGGTTTCTCGAATAACTTACTTTAACACAATGATATCTGCATGCAACGTTAAATGTTAATGTATTTAAACGTTAATGAATCTTAGCTTTAAACAAAAAAATGTTAAACGAAAATACCAATAATGAGAGGCGGATACAAACACAGCTCATGTAGATTAAAAAACCCCTACAAGAAGGTGCATGCAGAGGTAAAAACAATGCTAATCTAATCCGATTCAAAAAAAACATATGTAGAGATGATTTATGCTACAGAAACGATACTATTAGAAGGACTGCAAACTTTTTCTAAAGATATTAAACTCTATGAATACAAAGTTTCTTGCAAGTTAGTGCAAACAATGTTAGAACAAAAAAAATCCATAAAATGGAAAGACGTTAGAAAAAAAGGTTAAACGCTAAAAAATGATATGAATCACAGCCTTCTAGAGAAGAGTATAACTTGGTGTAAATGCTTATTATGTGCAATGTAGGCACCAATACAATCAAAACGTGCCTCTCCTCTATTAACATTGGCCCTCTAATTGATAATGTTGCCTCTTAAAAGACTGTTGATGTCCCTTAATGAACTACAGCTGCCTGAAACTCACACGCAACCTGTACTTTATTGCTGCAATTTGCTAACAAGGACACTGTCATGCCCAAAAAAAACAACCTAAAAACACAAGAAATTTTTTTTTTTCTTGAAATGAATTAAATATTATTTTACGGAGTGTCGGTCTAAGGTTAATAGTAATAAGGAAAGCTAACCTAGTCCTCATAAGGATTATCGATACTTGTGTTAGAACTTTACATGGTGACACTACTACACAATAAAATTTGATACCTTCCTAGTTAGTTTAGGTTATTAACATCACTGACTAATAATCTCTTCAAGGATTTCCAAAATTGGGAGCTAATAGCAAGAACTACAATGGTCACCTAAATGGTTAGTGTTTCGAAGAAATGACCCCAACTCTAACAATCCGCTAGAGATACAATCCACGAACTAATGGTTCAATTAACGATTCAATATGGTAACCATGAATCATTTTCTATGGACTAATTGGTTGAATCAATAAAAGAAGTTAGATGTCCTAAGGATCATCACTCCAATATGATAAATTTCCAATGCTATAAGGATGGTCTTGATTACACTGGTATCCTACTGATCAAGCAACCATTGAATTGATATATCTATTCACATTTAAAGATAAATCTATGACCTTAACAACTATAACTCAACATCCATTTTCAATTTTATTAATGAATCCCATTCCCATCACTATTACCTTAAGGGAAAATTTATTAGAATGTTATGTTACCCAAGCATATATGCATAAGGTTAAAAATTAAGGCATCCCAATTATAAAAAGATATCCTAACTTAATTCCAAAAGAAAAAAAATCATTCCTAACAACACTAAAATAATGGACTTGGATCCAAGATCCCAAGTCCTTCACCTATTTAGAAATAATTATCTAAACCTTTTAACTAATTTGTATCTTACTTATTTGCAACACCATTATAATTAAGAATTAATATAATTATGTGATAAGCCTAAGAAAAACAATATGTATTACTAAATTACAATTATTAGATAACCCTACTACACTAGCTCCTACTATCCTAACCTACTACCCAACAACCCACCAATTTCCCATGACCACTTGTCAAATGGGGGTTGACAAGGCCTCTATCTACATTCCTTAAATGCAAGCCTTACAAGACCTGCGTGATTGCCTAGGGAGGGAACACTTTTCCCCATGATAATTTTGAAAAGGCTCTCCTAGGAATTCACATCCAAGTGGGTTACATTTGATGGAATATGGATGAAGTGATTGAGAGGGGGGGGGGGGGGGGGGGGGGGGGCGGGGGGGTGAATCAGTCAACCATAAAACACTTCCTATTATTTCTTTCCAGATCCCTTAGGATATCTTAATGAATATTATCTGTTTAACACTCAGTAAATAGATTGCAATAACTTGGTAGATGTAGAGAGTATTAGTAAAAAAAAATTTTTTTTTTTAGATATTCATCATCTCTTGTATATGATTAAGATAACTATTAAGAACACAAGAGACACAGGATTTAACGTGGAAACCCAATATGGGAAAAACCACCAATGTATCTAGATACTGATTTTCACTTTTCTGAAGTGATGCCCGGTTAGAAGCCAACCCGGTAAAAGGTTACAAAACACACTGTTAGGTGTGACCTTGTTAGAGGATTTAATCACCCTGCTAGGAGTGGCCTGGTAAGAGGTCTTGAGAACAATTCAATGGAATTGTCACCTTGTTAGAGGATTTACAATATGGTTGTTAAACTGACTCGGTTAAGAGATTTAGAATTCACTGTTACAATGATAAAAAGGTAACAATGAAAATGACTTGTATAATAATGCAACTGCCTTGCTGATTACAGATCTCTGTTCTGTATAAGTGAGATCCTTCCTAATCGAATATATCTCTGCTACTCCTCAAGGATATCTGGTCATCCTTCACAATTTCGCACACACCTTTCCTGTCTTTCTTCTATATATCTTCTTCTATATCTCACACTTGACCTTTTATTTATATGATTTTAGATTTGTCAAATCGGCATTACTTAGTATAACAGTCGGCTGAATTAAGAAAAATTTATTTGCAAAGATCCTTCAAGGGCCAACAGTGCTCGGTGACCATAATGAAATTTTCTACAATCTTTTGGAGACTGAGAGAACTCGGTAAACACTGATAATCCTTTTTCTTTGATAACCAAGTGAACTCGGTAAATGCTAAATTTTCTTTGACAACCGAGTGAACTCGGTAAATGCTAATTTTTCTTTGATAACCGAGTGAACTCAGTAAACACTAATTTTAATGCCAAGCAGACCGACTGAGCTCGGTAGGTACTGATTGTTGCAGACTATGACATTGTGTGACATCAAAGACAATACATAATTTGAGTAGCAATTTTCTTCAGACAATTGTTTCCAACAATCTCCCTCTTTGGCATTGATGGCAACACAATATGTCATAGCATAAGAAATTTTGAAAGGATTAGCTCGGTTCAGATTCAAATCTCCCTCTGTCGGCAAACTTCCTTTTTCTTGAAAACTCTTCCTCCTGACTATTGAAAATTTATTGAAGTAATAGCAAAGACATAGCAAAGACACTCCCTCTTTGACAACACATGCCAAAGAAAATTCACATATTACCGGTGTAAACTAATGTACCTCAAGTACTGATTCATATGCAATGATTCCTTGAATATGCTGCATCAACTTGTTGATTTTCAATCATGTTCTAGTTGATGCATCACTAAAACTATATTTAGTGAGCCTCAGATAGGGGAATGACCCCTAACTTACCTCTTAGATACACAAATGCATCCTTAGGTAATGGTTTGGTGAAAATGTCTGCAATCTGCTCTTTTGTATGAATATATTCTAATCTAATTTCCTTGTCCTGCACCAATTCTCTGACAAAGTGATATTTAATAGCAATGTGCTTGGTTTTGGAATGCATTACTAGATTCTTCAAAATGTTTATTGCACTTGTATTGTCACAAAATATAACAACTGGTTCTTTGATCTCAACCTTCATACCTTGTAATAACTGTTTAAACCAAACAATATTTGAACAATTTACTACAGCAGCAACATATTCTGCTTCAGCTGTGGATTGAGATGTGCAATTTTGCTTTTTACTGGTCCAGGATACCAGTCTTTTTCCAAGAAAAAATGCTCCACCACTTGTACTTTTTTTGTCATCAATGTTCCTTGCCCAATCAGTATCAGTAAACACTTTTAAGTCTAGATTGCCTCCAAATTTATACCACAAACCATATTCTTCAGTTCCTCTTAAGTACCTTAAGATTCTTTTGATTGCCATCATATGATTTTCCTTAAGTTTTGCTGAGAATCTTGCTACTGTACCGACTGCTAAGGCAATATCAGGTCTTGTATGTACTACATACTACAATTTTCCAATCATAGATCAGTATAAGGTCTGATCTACTTCTTTTGAATCATCATTTTTGGTAAGTTTCAGTCCAGTACACATGGGTGTACCAACTCATTTTGAATCTTCCATACCAAACTTCTTAAGTATTTCCTTAATGTATTTAGATTGAGTAATGTATATACCATTCTTGCTTTGCTGAATTTGAAGACCAACAAAGAATTTTATTAAACCAAACATAGACATTTCAAATTCTTTGTTCATTTGCTCTAAAAATTCTTTGCACTGATGATCATTCCCTGTAAATATAGTATCATCTACAAATATTTCTGCCAATACAATTTTGTCATCCAGTCCTTCTTTAATATACAGATTGCTATTATCATTGGCTCTTTTGAAATTAATCTGAATCAGATAGTTATGGAGTCTTTCATACCATGCTCTAGGAGCTTGTTTCAAATCACACAATGCTTTGTGTAACTTGCAGATCATGTCCTTTTTATCTGGATCAACAAAACCTTTAGGTTGCTCAATGTAGACTTCTTCATCAAGAATTCCATTGAGAAATGTAGATTTTATATCCATTTGATATACCTTAAATCCTTTATGTGCTGCATAAGCAAGTAGAGTTCTTAGACCTTCTAATCTTGCAACAGGAGCAAAAGTTTCACCATAATCTATACCTTCTTCTTGAGAATAACCTTTACATACCAATCTAGCTTTGTTTCTAGATACTTGACTGTCTTCATTCAGCTTATTCCTGAATACCCATTTTGTTCCAATTACATTCTTATCTTTAGGTCTAGGTAAAAGAGTCCATGTTTTGTTCTTTTGTATTTGTTCTAATTCTTCATTCATTGCTTCAATCCAACTTTCATTTTTCAATGCATCTTTGATATTTCTAGGTTCAAAATCAGTAAGCAGACATGTACCTTTTAGCTTACTTCTTGTCATAGTACCATCTGATTTGTTTCCAATAATTTGATCTGGTGTATGATGCCTTCTGACATATTTGGCTAGTATAGGTTCCTTGGTTTTTGAATGAGTCATGTTGTTGTCTTCTAGGATCTCTTCTTCAAGTTGCTCTGGCTTGGTAGATATTTGCTCGGTAACTTCAGGCTGAGACTCGGTTTGAATTTCTTCCTATGACTTGGTTTGAACTTCTTCCTGTGACTCGGTTTGAACTTCTTCCTGTGACTTAGTTTGAACTTCTTCCTGTGACTCGGTTACTGTGCTAGGCTCGGTAGATATAGTTTCCTTATTGATAGTTGTGTCTGGCAATGTTTCAGGTTCAATGTAAATGAATCTCCTGTAGTTTTTAGGTTCCCTTTTGCTTTCTTCTTCAGTCTTTTCTGCAAACTCATCAAATTTTACATGTATACTTTCTATGACTTTGTGAGTAGACAAGTTCAGACATTTGTATGCCTTACTTTTGCTAGAATATCCTAAGAATATTCCTTCATCACTTTTCACATCAAATTTATTTCTTCTGGATTCTTTTAAGATATAACACTTGCTACCAAATACTTTCATGTAACTTACATTAGGTTTATAGCCATACCATAACTCATAAGGAGTTTTGAATGTGTCTTTCTTCAATTGTACTCAGTTCAAAGTATGAACTGCAATGCTGATAGCTTCCTTCTAGTACTTTATGGTGATGTTCTTTTCTATCAATAGAGTCCTTGCACAATCCATAATAGATCTATTTCTTCTTTCAGCTATTCCATTCTGCTCAGGAGTTCTAGGAGCTGATACCTGTCTTTTGATTCCTCTTTCAATGAAAAAGTTGTTAAATTCATGGGAGATGAATTCACCACCTCTATCTGATCTTAAGCATTTCAATCTTTTCCCTATTTCCTTTTCCACTCTTGCCAAGTACCATTTGAACTTTTCAAATGCTTCTGACTTTTCTCTTAAATACATAACAGTCATCATTCTAAAATAATCATCAATGAAAAGAATAAATAATTTATCTCCAGTATAGCTTTCTATTCCAATAGGTCCACATAAATCAGTATGCACAATTTCCAAAATCTCTTTAGACTAATAGTTTTTACTCTTAAAACTAGTCTTACTCATTTTGCCAATCTGACAATTCTTACATAGACCAGTATCAGGTTTCTTCAAAGTAGGAATGCCTCTTATCTTCTTGAATTTTCTTATTTTCATCATGTTATCAAAATTCACATGACATAACCTTTTGTCCCATAGCCAACTTTCTTCAATTTGAGCAATAAAACATGAATATTCACTGAGATCAAGATAAAATAAGTTACCTTTTGTTTGTTTGCCTGATCCAATGAGTTTTCCTTTTCCATCCAGCAGTCTTGCTTGACTATTCATGAATTCAACCTTGAAACCAATGTTGATTAGCTATGCTACACTTAGAAGATTATGTTTTAGTCCTTCAACCCAATAAGCATTATCACATATGAGTTCTTTGGTTAATGAGATTCTTCATTTTCCTTTTATACAACAAGGTTCATTGTTTCCAAATCTTACATTGCCACTATCAAAGTCTTCTAAGTATTCAAATTTTGTCTTGTCACCAGTCATGTGATGTGAACATCTACTATCTATTATCCATATATCATCTTTGCTTATATGAGAAATAAGTGCCATCTTATCTTCATCATCATCAGATTCATCTTTTATAGCAATAAAGATAATTTCTTCTTCACTATCATCAGAATCTTTAGCCATAAAACATGTTTTCTTACCTTTATCCTTGAATGATTTGAAATTATTTTTGCCATAGTACTTGTGACCTCTCTTCTCTTCCTTGGCCTACTTGTTTGGGCACCTAGCTGCAATATCTCCAATTTCTTCACATGAAAAATAGATTAAAGGAGTTTTACCTTTATATTTACCTTTCCCTTTAGAGTACTTCTTTGCAAGTAGTGCTTCTACAATTTCAAGATCACTATCAGAACTTTCTTCTGATACTTCTTCACTTTCTGACTGAACTTCTTTTATTTTCTTGTTCTTCCTTAGTGAACCTTGGCCTCAAATGCTGACTCAATATTTTTGGAAATCTGAACATAGTTGTCATAGTTGTCTAATTCAAAGGCTGTCAATCTTCCAGCTAAAGCATCCAAAGTTATATTGTGGTTTGCTTCACATCTTCTTTCTTGAATAGCTGATACTCTTATTGCATAGATAGGGAATAATGTTCTGAGTACCTTGCTTATAACAGTTTCATCAGTGATTGTTCCTCTAGAAGCTCTAATTGCACTAACACTTGCTTTGATCCTTTCAACATATTTTGCAATGTTTTCATCTTCTTTCATATTCATCTTGTCAAACTGTCCTCTTAGGCTTTCTGCTTTGGCTCTTTTCATATTTGCATCACCACCATATATTTTCTTCAGTTTGATCCACATTTCATATGCAGTAGTGCATTCTTTAATTTCATCAAATTCTTCATAGTTGAGAGCTGATGCAATGTCTATCATCATGGTGTTATGACTCTTTTTCTCTGCAATGTCTTCAACAGTTAATGTGCCAGTAGGAACTGTGTATTCTTCATCAATGTATTTGCATCTTGAATCACCAATGGAAGCCAGATGAAGCCTCATGAGACCTTGCCATGCTGAAAAAGTTATCTCTATTGAGCTTTGGAATTTCTCTCTTGTAAGACATCCTGATCTTTAGCTTAGGTCCTTGAAACCCTTCCTGCAAGCACCAAAAGCTCTGATACCAATTGATGGAATATGGATGAAGTGATTGAGAGGGGGGGGGGGGGGGGGTGAATCAGTCAACCATAAAACACTTCCTATTATTTCTTTCCAGATCCCTTAGGATATCTTAATGAATATTATCTATTTAACACTCGGTAAATAGATTGCAGTAACTTGGTAGATGCAGAGAGTATTAGTAAAAAAAAATATTTTTTTAAGATATTCATCATCCCTTGTATATGATTAAGATAACTATTAAGAACACAAGAGACATAGGATTTAACATGGAAAACCAATATGGGAAAAACCACCAATGTATCTAGATACTAATTTTCACTTTTCTGAAGTGATGCCCGGTTAGAAGCCAACCCGGTAAAAGGTTACAAAACACACTGTTAGGTGTGACCTTGTTAGAGGATTTAATCACCCTGCTAGGAGTGGCCTGGTAAGAGGTCTTGAGAACAATTCAATGGAATTGTCACCTTGTTAGAGGATTTACAATATGGTTGTTAAACCAACTCGGTTAAGAGATTTAGAATTCACTGTTACAATGATAAAAAGGTAACAATGAAAATGACCTGTATAATAATGCAACTGCCTTGCTGATTTTAGATCTCTATTCTGTATAAGTGAGATCCTTCCTGATCAAATATATCTCTGCTACTCCTCAAGGATATCTGGTCATCCTTCACAATTTTGCACACACCATTCCTATCTTTCTTCTATATATCTTCTTCTATATCTCACACTTGACCTTTTATTTATATGATTTTAGATTTGTCAAATCGGCATTACTTAGTATAACAGTCGGCTGAATTAAGCAAACTTTATTTGCAAAGATCCTTCAAGGGCCGATAGTGCTCGGTGACCATAATGAAATTTTCTACAATCTTTTGGAGACCGAGAGAACTCGGTAAACACTAATAATCCTTTTTCTTTGATAACCGAGTGAACTCGATAAATGCTAACTTTTCTTTGACAACTGAGTGAACTCGGTAAATGCTGATTTTTCTTTGATAACCGAGTGAACTCGGTAAACACTAATTTTAATGCCAGGTAGACCGACTGAGCTTGGTAGGTACTGATTGTTGTGGACTATGACATTGTGTGACATCAAAGACAATACATGATTTGAGTAGCAATTTTCTTCAGACAATTGTTTCCAACAACATTGTCCTAGGAATGTGGGGCCCACCAACCTCATTGATCACCCATTTTCTTTGCAAGAAGAATTCGAATGAGGGCAAGAAAGTCTTTGACTTTGGTTGGGTGTTAATGCTAACATTGTCAGCCACGTACAAGTGATGGAAAGGCCAGTACCTTGCTGCAAAAAGGGAATTAAGGCCATGTTTAATTGGTTACAAAGTGGGTGTTTGATATGAACGTAGACAAGGGTAATGGAAGGGTCAACTTGCCTTCATTAAATGTTATGATTTGCTGCAAAATTCCCCCCATATCCATACCTACACCAGCCTTGGGAGAGTGGGATTTTGGGTCCCACCAAATGGCAAGTGGGAGTAGACTAAAGGGCCCAAAAGCACTATTTAATTTTCATTATATTGCTAAGTCCTTATGTTTAAAGTAGTATAGAATATGTTTAGTTTTGGTTAATTTTAATTAGTGTCTAAATGAAGTAAGAGGAATATTCTCTGTGGTAGTATGGGAATATTGTCATTCCCATACAAATTCTAGAGAGCAAATTTCTCTAAAAGGAAATCTGGGAAGTGTCATTGAAAAGAAGCATGGTTTCTCCTTCATTTCTATTTTTATTTTTTTACTTGCTTGCTCATAAATTTGAAACAATAGATGCATCAATTTATTAGTGAATCATACTAATGAGTTTGATGGATTGATTATTAGTTGAAGAGATTTCTACAAGTAGTCAATTATGTTCTTTTGTTCCTTGTTTCCTACTACACATTTTTGAGGGGTGAGCATAGAATTTTATTCATTTGAGTTTGATTACATAACTATGACAAATTTTCCAGACTATAATAGAGAGCTTACTATATCCATTCTTAAACTATTCTTTGGAAGACATTGAATTATCATGTAGCATTCTTATCAACTTTTGAATATTATTTCATGAAAATGAACTCCATTAATTTAAGAAGCAAATACTATTAGACATGATAAAAGAAATGCATTTTAATTATAGACATCATATCAAATTCATTACACAATTACTATGAGGAAGGAGAATTTACATTCCTTTAATACAATACAATTTGGAGGAGATATTCAATGAAATACAACCATAAACATAACAACTTCACTTCGTATGAAACTAATAGTAGGAACAATTTTACATTTTGCAACAAGGGGAGGATCTTCTACAAGATCACCAATGCAAGAACACATGAAGGTTTGCTACAAGCATATCAAGGAGGGGATTTCCTCAAGCTTTTTCCACATGAATCTTTGGCTTCCAAACCTGCAATAGAGAAGAGAGAACCATGGGTGCTCACCACCCAACCTATGTCTCTTAAGAGACTACCCCCAAGCTTGGAGAACCAAGGATAAACGGGGTACACAATCAACAAAATGCTCACAATTTTGCACACATGAAACAACAACAAATTACTCCCTCCAAGGTTACACAAATGAACTTTGCAAGCTCATTGAAGAAGGGTGAAGGTGGGCTTTTCCAAGGGGAGAATGCCATTGCTTTCACAAATTCCTCAACAAGAATATCACATTGCCCTTTCAAGGCTACAATTCCATCTTACATGCACAATAATGCTTATCAATATCTTCATGATACAAGATTGCAAATGGCTTCATGGTGCCCATACACCATGAATTTTTCCCTCTTCTCCAAGAGAAGAGACTCTCACCTCATGGAGAGCCCAACTAACCCCTTCACCCAAGGCCACTTCTTCCTCTTCCCCAAGAGGTGAGTAATGCCTCACTCCCATACACATAAACACCCTCATTCAAGCAAAACAAAGGAAACACATAAATTTCAACATCAAATTCCCTTCCCATACAATGCAATAGCACAACAAGTATACACTCCAAACACATGCAAGAGCAAGAACACAACTAATCTATTGAGCATAAATAAGAAAACCTCCATGGAAATGAAAGACCTACCTTCACAAGTGTGATGACAATTGATAGTTAAGATGAGCTATCCACTTTTCTTCCTCCTCCAAAACCATAAAGTCTCTAAAATTAGAGAGTGGGTGAACACCCTCCAATTCTAGCAAGGGCCTCTAAAAAGGGCTCCAAAAATTCTACCCACCCACCAAACATAAATGCAGACTTGACTCTATGGTCTACTTGGTCTTCCTTGTCCCCCCATGATTAATGCTTGATTGGAAGGCAAGGTGAAGTTGGGTAAGGGTCAAGATCCATCCAATCTCGTAGGTAAGGGTAAATGGGTCCAAAAAAAGGTTGCCAAAGTCTCTAGGGGGTTTAGGATATGCTCAAAACCTTCCTAACCCATACCCCTAACATTAAGATACATAAATTATGCCAAAAATGACCCCTAGAACTTCTTATTGGCCTCTAGAAGTGGCTGGAATAAAATAAATTTAAATGAGCACATTACAAGTGTCAAGTGACACTGACAATTGCACATTACATACAAATGCCAAGAAAGACAACACGAAGCTAACTACTAATGCACATGAAAATTCACTTTTACGACAAGTTCACATTACAATGAGGCTTTGTAATCCCACATTGGACTAAGCCTTGGTTTACTCAGTTCACATGTGTTTAACCTTGGTTCTCCGATAATTCCCATGGTTCTCATACCTGCACACTTCACATCGAGCATCAGTAGTTCAAAATGATAACATTGCATGAAATATACATATTCAATTTCCTATTTAGTATCATAACCCAATATGTATAGCTCAATTCAAATCACAATTTTCCATTCAATAATATTCGAGCATCATACATACATAATCATCATGTGTAGTAATCAAATCTAACATGAATAATTTACTCTAACAACCATGCATAATCAAAATCATGATGTAATCCAGATTCACATCCACACATACATAGTATAATAATCACCATCAAAATATTGTATCTCAAGTCTCAATCCAAAATAGATCAACAAGTGTATCACTGTATCAAAATGCAGAAAAGGAAAGATGCTATGACGGGTCGGGGTGAGGCCTCACAGACACCTCTACACTTGCAATGACAAGAGTTCAAACACTGAAATTTCTATCCAATTTGATCACCAAAATAAGCACAAGAAAGGTGCAGTAACATAATGCTTTGATAGTTAACAATAAAATGCTAAGAAATAAAATGCTAATAAAATGTTAAGATGCAGTTTGAATCAATGCATATAATGCTCGGCTCAAACACGGTGCAAATTAAATGTTATTATGAAAGAATTTGTATTGTAGAGCGCATGCAAAGCAGATTAAGCGCATGCAGAGCAGATCAAAAGGAAAACTAGAGCCGAATACTAAAGAGCTTGGATTGAAGATAACCCCCCAAAAAAATGTAGAGCAAAATGCTAAAATGAAGGGCAAAATAAACGCATGCAATAATGAAAATGCAGAGATGAAATGCAAGAATGTCAGAGAAAAAAAATGTAAAGAATAGAAATAATTAGAAACAGCGTGAATGCAGAGATAATAGATATGCTCATTCAATGAAACTAAATTAGAAAATATTGCATGCAAAGGCTAAAATTAGAAACTCAATATTGTAGTTTATTTAAAACTTATAAAAAATATTTTAAAGAAAGTTTCTTTTAAACAATTTTATAATAATTTTTTTTTTAAGAATCAAAAGTAATATAATAAAATATTTATATTAAAAAAAAATGAATATGATTGAAAAGATTTTAGAGACCAAAACTAATATTAATCTAAATTATTTGAAATAAGGAATTAGATGTAAAAAAATTAAATTTTGAATAAGAACTTTTTAATACAAACTAAAATCTAGGAATAAAACATAAAAAAAATTATTATTATTATTTTATAAGCTAAAGCAAAATACAATTTTTATTAACTCTTTGGTGGCACGCATTCCAAAGAGGAAAAAAAAAGAACTAAAAACCTCTCTCAAATTAATAAAAAATGAGTCTCCAAATTGGAGTGCTCCGAAATATGATAATCGCTTAAACCTATGAACTCAAAAAATGGATTAAACCTGCTCTGATACCATGTTAAAATGGAAAATCAAATTCGAGCTAGGAACATATTAATCCAAATGAGTTAGGAAAAAGGAAGATTATCATGAATTAAACTAATCCTTAGAGCATACACCAAAAAGAATCAACAAAGGGGACAAGAAGTTTTGAAGGGGAAAAAGCGTAAAAAAACCCCTGTGAATTATGAATGGGCAAAATAGCCAGAGAGAGAGAGAGAGAGAGAGCTTAGCTCATACAATATTTTAGAAGAATGAGAGAGAATAGAGAAGTGTTGTACAAGAAGAGAGGAGAAATATCTCTATATGTAGAGATAAGAGAAGGAGTTCAAAATGTAACTCCCATGAGAATGAATGCCACCATTCATAAGTGTGTGAGGCCAAGTGTGAGATTCCTCATAAGGAGGAATAAACTAAATTACAAATTACAATAAATATTTGTCCTCACTTATTCTACTAGAGGACAAAATAGAATGTAGAGGAAAGAAGACAAAAAGAAATATATTAGGATACCTTGGCTTATATCCTAATATATTAGAACAAGAAAAGAAGAAAAGATCTAACCTTAGTTTATAAATACACCAAGGAAAGATTACAACTTCTAACACAAGTCTTGTAAAAAAATTTAAAGTACAAATTAAAAATTATTTAAATTAATCGTCTAAGATCTAGATACACACCGGGCATTGAAAAATTACTTAAATTAATCATCACCTCAAAGGATAGTGTCGATGGATGCATTTGGAATGAAGGATTGCCAATCTTAGTGGTACATGAGAGACCCTACAAAATCACAAAAATATGTCAAACACATTATCAATTAAAGTTTATTTTGTTTAAAGTTTAAATGTATCAAGATAAAAGTGCATATCATGAATGGAGCACCAAGATGTTGAGGTGTCGATGTCATATGATGATGACTAATGAATTTTGGAGGGTCAACCCTCCTCTATTCACTGAAAAATCCACATGGTATGGCTCATAATTGTATAAATAAGAAATTTAATATTAGACTATATTTAAATTATAATTAAATTTACCTATGCGGGATGATCATCGTCTGCATTGAGTAAATCAACATATGATGATATATCATCTCTGACATCACCATGTGTGCCATCATCATCGTCATCGACATATCCACCATGTGCGCCAACACCATGTGTGCCATCATCATCATCAATATATCCACCATGTGCACCACCAGCATCATCACCATATCCACCATGGGCAGCATGAGTAGCATCAAGATCAGACTGGGGACCCATACATATACCCCCACAACTCATGCAAACATGTGCTATGCTAGGGGTAGTCCTCGCTTGGGTCATGTGCTATAAAAAATTGCCTGTAAGGGCACTCAAAGAACCAAGAGATGATTGCACTGCTGGATGATAGATAGGTGCAAGAAGTATAGGAGATGGAAGAGGAACAAGGGGCTCATTGTGCACATGATTTCTAGTTCTATCACTCAATTTGGCCCATGGCCTATCCTATGGCATGCCCCAACCAACCCCCTGAAATGCTCTCATGTCAAAATAATTGAGTTTCTTACCCAATTCAAACTCAGCCCATAATTTCTTCAAAAAATAAAGTGGGACCTCATGATTAGCATGTGGTGGATGGTCAAATACCATCCACCACCACTCCCAAAAATGCTCTACTATCCCGGGGTGTCTACACCATCTAATCGAAATGTGTGGCTTCTTGTCAACTATTGGCTCACCCATTGTAGGTTTCAAAAAATAGTGTGCCAAATCATTTTTTGTAATTTTTAACTTATTAACCTCTTTATAAGAGAGGCCATCAGCATAATATACATGCATAGACTCCCTCCATGACTCAAAACTATCAATCTCATAGTCTAATGTCTGTATGGAATCTACTACGCATAGCATGTTATTTGCAAGGTGTAGTAGTTGGACAGACGGATATGGATCATGCCTAATAATGTTTATGTCTCTCAAGATCTCCTCTACATTTCTCCTAATATTATCCCTGAGCTCTCTAGGTGGAGGTGGAGGGGGCAATGGAGGGGGAGGGGGAGGTGGAGGAGGTGGTGGTGCATGGTGACCTATAAGCTCATCAATGTGAAAATCATCCATATTGCCAATCCGCATACAAATAAAAACATGATAATTTACAATTAACATATTGTAAAATATATTTTACCTTACAACTTGAATGATGTAAATAATTATCAAAACTTGAGAGAGAGAGAGAGAGAGAGAGAGAGAGAGAGAGAGAGAGAGAGACTGTGTTTTTAAATTTATGTTTTGGGTGAACTAAATTTATGTTTTGGTTTTCTAAATTTATATTTTGATTTTCTAAGTTTAGGGTTTCGTAAATTAAATTTTTATCTAGGTTTACATTTTTGTTTTATTATCTAGGGTTTTAGTTTTCTATGTAGGGTTTTGCAATGTAATAAATTATATACCTAAATTTTACTACTTTTCTACTTTAGTATGGTAATTTACAAAGTAAATTGAAATAAAAAAGAATTACAAGTTTAAAAGATAAAATATAATTAAATTGATGCAATAATTTTGAAAATAATATTAAACTATGTTTTTAAATTAAAAATAACCTGAAACTACAATTTTTAAAGACAAAAATCATAAAAAAATAATAAAAAAGAATAGTACATACCTGAAAGATGAAAAAAATGGCAGATGGGGTCGACAGGGGAAGGTAAATCGAGTGCCCGAGCTGTACCAAATGTGAATCCATTTTTTCTGTGGATGAAAATGACATGAATTTTGTTTTAAAATATATATATATATATATATATATATATATATATATATATATATATATATATATATATATATATATATATATATATATATATATATATATATATATATATATATATATATATATATATATATATATATATATATATATATATATATATATATATATATATATATATATATATATATATATATATAGATTTTCAAAATGGGCACCCAATTTGTTCAAATCAGGTGCCCGTTTTGAACAAATTGGGCACCTATTTTGCTTCGGGTGCCTGATACTAAATGGGGGCCCGATTTTTGAATGGGTGCCTAATTTTTGAAATTGCTTCAGGCTCCTGAAAGTAAACAGGTGCCTGATTTGTAAAAATTGGGTGCCTGTTTTGTATTCCTAATTTTCCATCGCCGCGGACTTCCGCAAAATTGGCCCCCAACTCTAAACTTTTACCCCATGGTTTTCCAGCCAGTGGGCATTGTATTGATTCTTGGGCATACAAATAAATATTCATATGTCTATGGTTTCATAACTAGTGGGATTGTATTTATTTATTCGGTTACCTAAAAAACTCAATGATGACAAATGACCGACACATGATCAGTGACTAGGTCCTAGGTCTTAGGTTGCATTTCATTTTGCATCTCATTTTATACTTTTCATGATTGCATGATCTCACAAATTGCTTGACAATATTCAAAAATCCTTCTAAAAACTATACTTAAACTATAACACAAAGAGATGAATCTCATATGAAGGTCTTCTCACAGAAACACAAGTCGTCACAACCCTGGGTTAAACATCCTTTTTGACATATGACTGAGTACGTGTCTTCATCAATACATGCAAAACATATCATGTGTATCATTGCACTTACATTACATATTCATAATCATTCATTCCATCTATTGCATTACATACATTTCCATACATACACTTCCCATAATCAAGTACATTTGCATAACATTCATACACATGAAAGAAAATCATTGCATTGCATGAATCTATACATACATTCTATTCTACTCATAGCATTTACATCACATGATATCATCATACATCAAAAACATGACAAGTACAAATGAAGTCACAACCAAAAGTCTCGATCTCATATATATATCATAAAACTCAAAATAGTCAGGGGTGCACTCCTAGCACAATGTACAAAAGAATGAGCTCATGTGAGCTATCAAAAGTTAGAATAGTATCAAAAGAGGAAAAAAATCCAAATATCATGATAGATAAGTTGTCAGCCTGATCCTCTTCATCTAGTGGAGGTGGTGGTGATGCATCTGGTACTGCCTCGGCTCTAGGTGGTCTCACTCCCTTAGATGCTATCATCTAATGAGAGTACGAAGGAACTCTCTGAGCAAGTGGTACCACAGTGTAGTATACAAAAACATAATAAGAAGATCTAGAGGTCTAATGAATAACCTCTACCAATAATCTCTGAACCTCACCACGAAGCTTAGTACGCTGTCTATCTTCCTCTAGTAAAACATTAGAGGTTAGCCAAAAACCAAATAAACTAGACACTGACCTAAATGGAAGGGAATGCATAGTATTTGGTATACATCCTCTGGTGTCACAGTGATCTCCCCAGTCGACAGGTGGAATGTCTGGGTCTCTGAATGAAATCTCTCTATCAACACAGTCAAGAGTCCATGATTTACCCTAATCTCAGGTAAATGGATCAGATACTCAAATCCACATGAAGCAAGATGAACTCTCATAGGATCAAGTAAGGAAACACAGAGTCTCTGAGTGGTTGGATGTGAGATACATACGTGAACATCAGGATATGTGACCTACACACACAAAAATAGGGAATCCTATCAGTACTTGGGTTGAAAAATGGGCTACAAATATAGGAATTGAATAGTTTGCTATTTCAAAAGGTGGATCAAGGACTTAGTAATCAAGCTAAAAGATCAAAAAATTCAAAATTTTGACCTAGAAATGAGTTTTGGGCTCACTATTTTTCAAATGACAAAGAAAACTGGCAAAAAAACTCATACGAGTTTTCACTGGTTACCATACGACAAACAATGATGATACAACAGTGTATATCTCCTCATACGAGTTAGGAGGAACCCGATGAAATGTCATACGACTCTTGGGGGTTAATGTTACGACATCCTAACTAGAATTGAAAAGTCATACAAGTTTTTGTGCATGCAAAAATTCAAAATTGAAAATGTATGAAAATTTTTCTCTAAATGCTATAAACAAAGAAAAATTGAATTTTCAGAGAAGCATAGAGGTCCACCTACCTGATGTCCATACTGTCGAGGTCTCTGATGCCTCCGGCTATGCTCAAAATGGTGAGTAGACCTAGGTACCTTCATTTTTGCCATTTTCTTCCTCAAAGGGCTCCACAAGGTTTTCAAAAGTCAACGGTGAAAATGAATTGAAAATGACCCTTCTAGCCTTTATATAGCTTTTGACCTAATTTTCAAAAGTGGTCTATTTTTCATGAAAATTGCACCTCTGGCTAATTTCAACATTCTGAATCCATTTTCAGGATGAAAATTGAAATCTAAGATTATTTACTATGTCAAAATTGTGATTTAAAACTTTTCAACCTAAGATGTCTGACTGCTTGCATAAACAACCTTCAATCATCAAAGAAATCCAGAATTCAACTTAACTAACTATCTTACATCAAACTATCAAAATTTCAACTTCATCAACCATGGTCAAATCTAGTCAAACTTGGTCTCTGGGACCTCTAAACGATGCAGAATGCATTCTCAAACTTGTATAACCACTTCTCAAATCAATTAACATGCTTCTAAACTATAACACTGACTTTTCTTGTCAGATTTTGATTTTCATCCCAAAGGGGGCATGGTATTACACATCATTCAAAGTCTATAAACTCAATTCTTTAATCAATCTTTGCTCAGTAATCAAGACAAAAACCACGTCTAGTTGTTGATTCATCTAAAGTCCTCGTCACTTGGGGCAAATCTATTGCAATCTAGTATCCTAAATCTATCTTGTAAACTGTATCAACTTTTTGTAACTATCGGTTCATTAGAGTTATTTCCTTGGTTCTTCATAACTGAAGGGTTCAAGATGTGATACCAATATGATTCATACAAGGACATTGATGTCTAGAATTGATCACTCACTTCTTCGCAATCATAAGGTTCAAAATCAAGTGTTTTGGCACTTTTTCATAATCATCGGTTCATTGTTGATATTGCTAGCATCATCTTGATTCTTGGTCATTCTGGACCTAGGTCGGTATCTCTTTTTTCCAATCTTTCAATTAGTTTCTATCTCAAAATTAGTTAATGTTTCAAATCAGTTTCATACATCTTTATCATACACAGACTATTCTTCGAACCACTCTGCTTCACACAGTAATTCAAAGAGGGGAAAAATGTAATACCCCAAAAATGGGCTATAGGTTCATTAACCTCCTACATCCTCAATTTGAATGAAATCGACATCAAAGTCCTAACCTAAGGCACATCTGTACATTATTGAATCCTAATTGATTATCCTAAATTTTGCATTAGGGAATATTCCTAGCAATATTCCTACTTTATTCTAATTATTCTTAATTTAATAATTATTTGGTGATAAATCCTATTTATTCTAAAGTTTGATTAATTGAATATTCTGAATATTTAATTAATCAGATTTAATATTGCCACTTGATTATTTAATTAAATTTAATTAAATTATTCCTAAATTATATTATTTAATTTTGATAATAAATCTAAAATCTCATGACTAATTGATTAAATTCTTATTTAATTAATTAAAGTCAGTTGTCAATATTTAATAATATAGTTTTTGAATAAAGTTTGATTTAATAATTGATTAACCCATAAATCAATTATTTTAATTCAAAAATCAGTTAAGTTGAGGATAAATCACTTTATTTATTTATTTAATTCATAATTAATTGTGCACATTCAAAGAGCAGTTAAACTCAAAATCAGGAAATCAATGCAAGTTGTTAACTTTTGGAAACTCAACATTCTATTTTGAGTTCAAAGCTGATCTAAACTTTTGATTTGAGTTAAAAATTTGTTCTTGCATGGTTTTGCATGATTTTTGTGAGTTAATTATCTCTGATTTCTTGATAACTCAAAAACCAACTTGAGTTTATCAAGAGTGATTTATGGCTTTTCTCTTGCATCCTCAAAGCCCTAGATTTCTAAAAAACCAAGGCTTAGCTCTTCATAATTAAAACACTCAACTTTGGACAATTACTCTGGTGAATTGACGATTGAAGGATTGAGTATTTGCGACAGGCATTTTGTGAGATCTTTCATAGTTGATCATTTAGCTTTTACATAGTTTCTTATTCATAGTTTCATACTCATTCATAGCATTTTTAGATCAAATCTGCATTCCAATTTCATTCATTATAGATTAATTTCATACAGTTTTCCATATTATTGCATAGAAAATCCAAAAATATAGCTTAATCTGCATTCATAATATTTCATTCTTTGCATTCAAATCCTTCGTTTAGGTGTTGCATTGTCATTGGTCTCAATCTGATCTAAGAGTATAATACTCGCACCTACTAGAAGGTAGTAAATTGCCTGGTTAGTTTAGTTTCCATTTCATTGCACCATTTTGGTTTTTGGCTAATCTCTAATGTTTTACTAAAGTGTTGTGTCTATAGCTAGGTACAAAATTCACACACATAGAAGGCACTATACTTGATGATGCCATTAACTGGAAGGATGTTGTTTTAATGTTTTTAGGGTCCTTAGATGCCCTAGGTGGTTTATTTAAGTTTGGAGAGGTTAGATTGAGGTTAATTCATTTCAAAGGTTAAAAGATGCAAAATGTTGTGAATGTTGCCCAAGCAACATTGCAACTTTTCAAATGTTGTTGACAACATTTGTTAGCCTTAAGGTTTTCAGCCTTAGTAAGGCTTAGGGTTTCCTAAAAGTCTTAGACACATGAGATGAGAGGATATAAGGAGAGCTAGCCCTAATTTATGAGGTTGGTAGTCATTTGTACGGACCTGGCACACTGAGAAAAGTGGATTTTGTGAGAAGAGTTTGAGAGTTTTAAATATCAGTGGTAGTATTAAGCCTTGCATGGATTAAATTAGTGACTATAGTACTTGGAATTCATATCTTAGCATGTGTTAGTGAGTTTTATTCTTTTTGTTTTCTTCTTAGACTAGGAATTTGTGTGCATTTTGTAAATACTTTCAGTTTGTTCTGTTTCCTGTCCTATTTTGATAGAGTTAAGAAGATGTAGACCTAGCTCCATTTCCCACCATAGTTTCTATATGACCTTTTTGGGATGGATAATAGGGTCAATGTACTACATTTTTCCACAAGAATGGGCCCTACAAGTGCTCAAAATGTTTTTTGGGGTCCTTCCCTATGCGAGTAGTGAAGGAAGCCCGACAAGGAAGACCAAGAAATAGTTAAAAGAAATTTTAGGAGGAATGATGTCATGATCCAATAAGGCAATGGATGTATTTTTTAATGATTTTTAGGTACTAAATAACAAGGAGGAATTCACAAGAAGTTCACTTCTCAAGTTTTGAAGCTACAAACCAAAGACTGGTCCAAAACCAAGCCAAAAGCCCTAAATCCCAATCAGGGTGTATGGACAAAGTTGAGGGTTAAGAAAAAGAAAATATTGGAGGTCTAGTAGCATATGTTTGAACTAAAAAAACTTATTTTTTGATCCTTTGAGGAGATTTGTCTGAAATCTACAACTCCTAAGTTTTAGGAGGGCTAATTGGGGCAAAAAGGCTACAAGGCCTAAAACATAGGTAACTAGCTAGCAATGGTAAAAGGACCAAACTTGGCTAACATAGACTAATGTTAGGAGTCTAGAAGATAGTTAGTAGAAGCCCTTAGCCTCCTAAAAAACTGATGAAGGGTGCTCCCCTTAATACCGCAAGCACATAACAGAAATAGAGAAACAACAACAATAATATGCAAGAATAGAAAATTGGCTTCTTATTATCTCCACAAATGTGGAATTACAAACTTTCAGAATTACAATATGCAAAGCCACATGGGCATTCCCTTACAATATTCTGTAGGACAAAGCCTTGAATCAATACCCAGATCTACTACCCAGAACTCCCTAGACAACACTACGGGCCTTCTTTATATAGGCAATTTCCACCGCCCAAGAAGGTTCTAGAAATTTAGCCCTTAGGGCCGACCAAACTTAGAATTATTTTATTTTACAATTTATTACATCAAAGTCAGCTCAAAATGAGTTTTGAAACCCAAACATAAATTTTGAAGAAAAATTATTTTCTGCCATTTCAGGTGACCCAACTTCCAAAGACCATAAGTCATCGTTCGTTGACCTAATTGGCTATTATAACCCCATTCTAGAAATGCCATGAAGTACTCTACAGGCTTGACCCACACAAAGTGCCCATCACCCAAATTTTCAAACTCATTCGGGGCCTCTAAAGCCTTCAAAATTGAGTTCAAAGTTTCTGTACCCTACTGCCAATACCGAAAATCTTCAATATCTTCAAAACTACACCTGATCTATCCATGAAACTTTGCTGGCAGGCTAATATGACTGAGTTGAACCTCCATATGTAAAATCAGACATTCTGAAATCGTAAGACCAACTTACTAAAAATAGAAAGTTTCCACAAATAGCAACTTTGCACAAGATAGCCCTTATTGAATACAAAAACAAAAATATTTTTGGGTGATGCAAGATTGCTCTTACACCCAGGATGCTCCTGCATCAGACACCTAGGTAATTTGAGAAGTGACCCTGTCATGACTCAGGTGTGCAAAGGAAAACCAAGACGGTTAACCTCCTCCTTTGTTAGCCATGATGAATCTTCAATAGGTCATCCTTTCCATTTGACCAAATACTCTTCATATGTCCTATTCCTTGTGCTTCTACCAACATGACTGTCTAGTATGTCTTCAATCTCCTTGATATCTGAACTGGTTGCTGGAATACTCCACTGTGCTGTTGCAACCTCATCTTCAAAACCTCCTTCATGATACTCTGTCAAATCTAAAATGTTAAATACTGGTGAAATATTCAACTCAGTAGGCAATCCTACCTCATATGCATTTCCTAAATCATGCTTCTTCAGTATCTTACATGGTCCAAACTTCTTCATTTTCAGCTTGTTATATGTACCAACTGAAAACCGCTCCTTTCACAAATGAACCATGACTTCATCCCCAACCTGAAATTCCTTATGCCTCCTTTTCTCATTTTCCTTAGTCTTATACTGCACATTCATCTTGGTAATATGCTTCCTCACCTCCTCATGGATGTTCTTCAAATGTTCTGCAAAATCCTCAGCTTCAGCACTACTTATTTCTCCTTTATCTATCTTTCTCAACTCAGATGCATTTCTTGGACTACTTCCATATACAATGTGGAATGGTGATTTACCAGTGCTCCTATTGACAGAATTATTGTATGCAAATTCTACCTCTAGTAAAATCAAATCCCATCCTGTTGGCTTATCTCCAACCAAACATCTCAGCAGATTTTCCAAACTTCTATTCACCACCTCTATCTGTCCATTAGTCTGTGGATGATGTGATGAACTGAACTTCAAATCTATCTTCAACTTCTTCCACAATGTCCGCCAGAAATATCCAACAAACTTAGTATCTTGATCTGAAACCATGGTCTTTGGCAAACCATGTAGTCTCACCACTTCTCTGAAAAATAATTCTGCTACATGAATAGCATCATTAGTCTTCTTGCAGGGAATGAAATGTGCCATCTTTGAAAATCTGTCAACTACTACAAAAATTGAATCATGTCCCCACTGTGTCCTTGGTAAACCAAAAACAAAGTCCATACTGATATCCTCCCAAGGCTTCTCTGGTACAGGTAATGGCTGATACAACCCTGTATTTTGCTTCACTCCTTTCACCATCTAACATACTCTGCAACTCTGTACAAACTTCTTGACATCTTGCTGCAACTATGGCCAATAATAATTTTCACTAACCAAAGCAAGGGTTTTATCTCGACCAAAATGTCCAGCCAATCCTCCGCTATGCTTCTCCTTGATGAGATTCTCCCTCATAGAATTTCATGGAATGCACAATTGACTCCCTCTGAATAGCATATCATCCTGGATGATAAAATCCATCCATTTTGTCCTGTCTAGAGTAACAGGCTCTTTACAAGCTCTCCAAGCTCCACCAAAATCAGGATCCTCTGGATACAAATTCTTGAGTTTCTTGAACCCAACCACTTCAATCTGCATCTCTGTTAGCAATAGTTGCCTTCTGCTAAGAGCATCTGCAACCCTATTAGACTTTCTACTCCTGTGTTTCAAAATAAATGTATAACTCTGCAAAAACTCAACCCATTTCAAATGCCTCTGATTCAACTTTCCTTGACTATTCAAATATTGCAAAGCTTGATGATCAATATACAAAACAAACTCTTTAGGAAGTAGATAATGTCTCCACTTCTTTAATGCCTGAACTATAGCATAAAATTCTTGATCATAGACAGAATATTTTCTCTTGGCATCATTTAACTTCTCACTAAAATAAGCAATAGGTTTACCTTCTTGGCTCATAATAGCTCCTATTGTAGTACCACTAGCATCACAATCTATTTGAAACACCTTATTAAAATCTAGAAGTGCTAAAATAGGTTGTTCTATAACTTTTTGTTTCAACAATTGAAAACTCTTTTCTACCCCATTAGTCCACTTAAACTCTTTTCTATCCCCTCTCATTGTTTCAGTCAAGGGTCCACAAATACTGCTAAATTTTTTGATAAAATTTCTATAAAAGCTAACCAAACTATGAAAAGATCTTACCTTAGTAGCACTCCTTGGAGTAGACCATTCAAGGATATCCTGTACCTTCTCTGAGTCCATTTTTAGACCTTCTGCTGAAACTACAAATCCCAAATTCACTAACTCTTTCTTCACAAAACTGCACTTCTTCAAGTTAATTAATAATTTCTCATCTCTCAGTTTCCCAAACACCATACGAATATGCATCATATGCTCCTCCAATGTCTTGCTATAGATCAAAATATTATCTAGGTAAACAATGACAAACTTACCCAGAAATTCTTTCAGAACCTCGTTCATGAGCCACATGAAAGTGCTCGGTGCATTGGTTAGCCCAAAAGGAATGACTAACCACTCATATAGTCCTTCCTTTGTCTTGAAGGTAGTCTTCCATTCATCTCCTTCTCTGATTTGAATCTGGTGATATCCACTCTTTAGATCTATCTTTGAGAAATACACAGCTCCACTCAAACAGTCTATAATATCATCCATTCATGGCAATGGAAACCTATACTTGATTGTGATCTTATTTATTGCTCTAGAATCTGTACACATCCTCCATTCTCCATTATTCTTGGTGCTAATAATGCTGGTATAGCACATAGACTCAGGCTCTTCCGAATCAATCCCTTTTGTAACAACTCATGTACTTGTCTGTTCAACTCTTCACTTTCTGCTAGTGTCATTCTGTGTGCTGCCTTGTTTGGCAAATTAGCTCCTAGAATCAAATCCATCTGATGACTGATCTTCCTTACCAGTGGTAATCCATCAGGTACATTATCAGATACAATATCCTGAAACTCATTCAACAAATCTACAACCTCTACAGGTACATCCTCTACTTCTTCTTTACTAGCTTTTGGAATTAAAGCAAAACACACATGCTCATGCCTCATACCATCTAGGAATTCTCTACCATCAACAAAAGTTACTCTTGCATTACCACATACATTTTCTTCAGTCTCCCTCAATGGCTTTAGCTTAGGTCACACTCCATCCTTTGTTAGGGAATAGGTATTCACACGACCATCATGTACAGCACATCTGTCAAACTGCCATGGTCTACCCAACAACATATGACATGCATATATAGATATTATATCACATAGTACCTCATCTTGGTACCCGCTGATCTTGAACTTTACCAAGCACTGTTCACTGACCATGACCTTGTGGTCATCCTGCACCCAAGCAATCTGATAAGGATGTGGGTGTTTCTGTCTCTTGAGATTCAACTTTGTCACCATCTCTTCTGACACCAAATTGTCAGTGCTTCCACTATCGATAATCACATCACAACATTTACCCTCACACTTGCACCTGGTGTGAAACAAGCTCCTCCTTTGTTCAGGTTCATTCTCACCACTCAGCAAGACTCTTCTGTTAATTAGCATTTCTCCTCTTTCAGCATCTTCAGAATTTGATGATCTAGCATCTTCATCTACATGTGCAACTCTGGCCTGGCCTTCATTTCTCCTATCTATTTTGCCTTGGTGTTGAGGACATTCAAATGCCCTATGACCTTCTTCTCCATAGTGAAAACATGTTCCACGGAAGCCTCCTCTTCCAGATCTTTGTCCTCTTCCTCTTCCTCTCTGATCTCTATTATTCTGATCTTGGAAATGATTGGAATTGTTTCCTCTCTGATTCTGGCTGCTACTGGCCTCATCCTTCTTTTTTGGATCTTCATTTCGGCCACCATATGACCGTCCACCAGATCCTCCACCATGACCTCTTCCATTTTGTCTGCTCTCAAACTTCTTGTTTAGCTTTTCCTCTACTTTTAGGAAAAACTGGTATGCCTCCTCAATACTATTCATTCAAACCAGATTCAACTCCTCCTGAATGCTTGGCCTTAACCCATTAAGCTATTGAGAAACTTTCTCCTTATCAGCTTTTGCATGGCTTGTTCTGATGAGGAGTCGATAGAACTCCTCTATATACTCCTAAATAGATCTTCCTGCTTGCTTCAAACTTTGCATTTTCTTTAGTAAGTCAAGCTCATAATCAACAGGAATGAACTGTCACTTCAATTTATCCACCATCTGATCCCATCTTGTGATTTTATCTTTCCCTCTTCTATTTCACTCCAATTGAATCTCTTGCCACCAAATCTTCGCATGACCTTTCAGTCTGGCCTTCACAAATTTGACCCTATGAGGATCCTCAACATCTTCATACTCAAAATATTCCTCACATTCATTGATCCAGTTGATCAATTCCTCTGGGTTAAGATTTCCAAAAAATGTAGGAACCTCAATCTTAGGTCTTTTTCCAATCTTGGAAATCACCCGAAAAATTCTTTCTTCCTCTTGGTTCACAATTTCAACTTCTTCTTCTTGATATTCTTCTTCGGCTTCATCTTCGCTTTCATCTCTGACATTAAGATTCATTCCTCTATGAATCTCTTCTTGTAATGCTCACACTTGTCTCTGCAGCTCTCTAACCTCAGGTGTCACAGCACCAACTCTTCCACCACGTTCTCTTCGTGGAGGCATTGTCGCGATGCGTGCTGAAACCCTAACCATGGTCCTAGTGCAAACTACCTCACAGTCGGTGATCTATTTACACACTCAAGAACTCCTGCTCTAATACCACTTGATGAAGGGTGCTCCCCTTAATACCACAAGCACATAACAGAAATAGAGAAACAACAACAATAATATGCAAGAACAGAAAATTGGCTTCTTATTATCTCCACAAATGTGAAATTACAAACTTTCAGAATTATAATATGCAAAGCCACATGGGCATTCCCTTACAATATTCTGTAGGACAAAGCATCGAATCAATACCCAGATCTACTACCTAGAACTCCCTAGACAACACTATGGGCCTTCTTTATATAGGCAATTTCCACTGCCCGAGAAGGTTCTAGAAATTTAGCCCTTAGGGCCGACCACACTTAGAATTATTTTATTTTACAATTTATTACATCAAAGTCAGCTCAAAATGAGTTTTGAAACCCAAACATAAATTTTGAAGAAAAATTATTTTCTGCCATTTCAGGTGACCCAACTTCTGAAGACCATAAGTCATCATTCGTTGACGTGATTGGCTATTATAACTCCATTCTAGAAATGCCATGAAGCGCTCTACAGGCTTGACCCGCGCAAAACACCCGTCACCCAAATTTTCAACCTCATCCGAGGCCTCTAAAGCCTTCAAAATTGAGTTCAAAGTTTCTGTACCCTACTGCCAATACCAAAAATCTTCAATATCTTAAAAACTACACCTGATCTATCCATGAAACTTTGCTGGTAGGCTAATATGACTGAGATGAACCTCCATATGTAAAATCAGACATTCCAAGATCGTAAGACCAACTTACTAAAAATAGAAAGTTTCCACAAATAGCAACTCTGCATAAGATAGCCCTTATTGAATACAAAAACAAAAATATTTTTGGGTGATGCAAGATTGCTCTTACACCCAGGATGCTCCTGCATCAAAAACAATCTTATGGTTAGGGCTTGAGGAGCATGGTTTAGGAGAGCTCAATTTAAAGGAGAAAGAAGGTAACCTATGAAGATAGGAGAATTCTTGGAAGTGGGAAAGAATAGTCTCTTTCCAAGTGAGTGGGGTGGATTGAGGAAACCCTAATATGTCATAAAAGTGGCCTAAGGTGATTTCTTGGTAACTCTAGGCTAAACAAGGAGGTTCCCTATCACCCCCCTCTCAGTTGTCTTGGTGGACTATTATTCCTAAGAATTGGTATCAGAGTTACTAGTCCTTAGAGAGAAAGCTTAATAGCTTGAGGTGATGTTGGACATGGCATTCTATAGGAAGGATAGTCCAAAATATTATCCTGAAAACTTTAATAGTTGGAAAAACAAGATGTGAACACATTTTCTATGTTTGGGTATTAACTACTTGATGGTCACAAAGAATGAGGTAACCATGAAGGCTGAGTATGAATTAGATAAAGCTATCAACAAATAAAAGAATACATTTTGATATAACATGGTGGCAAGAAAAGCACTAATCAATGCACTCTCTTAAGGAGAATTTTCTAAGGTGAAAGATCTGGATTCAGCACACAAATTTGGGGAAGATTAGAAGCATTATATGAAGGGGACAATTTTACTAAGCAAGAAAAGTTACAGAACTAGAAAACAAGGATGGAGAATTTGAAAATGAAAGATGATGAAAATATTAGGGCTTATGTATAGAAAGTTACTAAGGTTGTGATTGGAATCAAAAATTTTGGAGGCACTTATGAAGAGGAATAAGTCATTGCATAGATTCTTAGATCATTAACACCTGTTTACAAGACCAAAGTTAGGGCTATAGAATATATTATACCTTTGAATACAAAATTTTAGCAGAGAGATGTTGATTACAGAAATAAATACTTTTGAGGCTGTAGAGATGGGAGATTCTTTACCTAGAGTTGAAACATCATTTAAGGAATCTACACATAAAAATACAGTATCTGGAATTGCGAGCACCAGCAGTGGTAATATAAAAGAAGAGCTAGGTGAGTATGTCGATGATTGGGAACCAATATAGGAAGAAGAAAGATAGCTAGATGAAATTGTTTCCCTAATCACTAGAAGAGAAAAGAGAGGTCAGGGTAAGTTTGAAGGAATGTTAACTTTGAAATGTTTCTCATGCAATAAGATAGGTCACTTTATATCCAGATGTCCTACAAGAGTTCCTAAGCATAAATCTAAGTTTTACAAACCTAAGTATTCAAATGAAAAAGAATGTTATTGTGCAAGTGAAGGTGTTTCTGATGATGATTTTGATAATGAGGAGATTGGATTTATTGCTATCAAAGATTTTTAAAAAAACCATTACATGAGGAAAGAGCTTTAGTGTCACATGTTGATAAGAAGTATGAATGGATTATGGAAAATGGTTTCTCACATCATATGACTAGAGATAAAAAGAATTTTTGTTAAACTAAATAAGTATGATGGTGGTGTTGTGAATTTGGAGACAATGTTCCTAAGCTTATCATTGGAGTGGGATCTATTTCTTTGGATGGAAAGACTAACATTGATAATGTACTACTTGTTTATGGACTTAAGCATAACTTGTTGAGTATTGGATAGCTGATGGACAAGGGTTATCAATTCAAATTCATTGATGGGAAATGTTTTATCAGAAGTAAGAAATGAAATTTGATTGCAACTGGTACTAAATCTAGAGGTAATGTATTTGAGTTAAATACATTTGAAGCTTCTTGTTTTGTTGCAAAGGTAGATGATGGTTATGGCACAGAAGGTTTTGTCAAATTAATTTTGATAATATTGTGAAGGTAATCTTGGATAATGCAGTGAGAGACCTACCTAAAATTGTAAAACCATCTAACACTATGTGTAGAGAGTGTGTTATTAGAAAGCAAACTTGAAGTAGGTATAAAAGAAAATCATATTCAATGAAAGGAAAGTTGGATCTGGTACATTTAGACCTATGTGGACCTACAAGGACAAGATAATACTATGGTGAAAGGTACTTTATACTTTTTGTTGATGACTTTTCTAGAATGATGTGGATTAGTTACTTGAGAGAGAAATCAAAAGCATTTGACAAATTCAACATATTCAAAGAAAAAGTAGAGAATGAATCAGGCTTAAAGATAAAATGTTTGAGAATAGACAGAGGTGGAGAGTTTATGTCAAATCTATTTAAATCATATTGTAAAGACATTGGAATACATAGAAAAACATCTGCTCCTAGGATTCCATAGCAAAATGAGATAGTAGAGTGAAGAAATAGAACAATATTAGATATTGCTAGGACAATATTTCTAGAAGGAAATGTATCTTATGTATAGTGGAGAGAAGCTATTGGGACATCCATATACACATTGAGCACAATTCAAATCAAAGAAGGTACAAGTAAGAATCCTTATGAATAATGGTTTAATCATAATCCTATTGTAAAATATTTCAAAATATTTGGAAGTAAATGCTATATTAAAAGAGATGATGAAATAGGGAAATTTGATGCTAGAAGTGATGAATTAATTTTTCTTGGTTATTATACTAAAAGAAAGGCATACAAAAGTTTTACCCTGAGATTGCGAAAGATGATTGAAAGTAACTTAATGTGAAGATAGATGAAAAGTTTTAGATACAACAGAGAATGTATAATTTTTATTAGAATACTAAAATCAAGGAAGTTGCTACTATAGATGAAAAAGAACATGTTGAGATTGAATGTGAGAATGATATTTGTGATGATGATAGAAATGAAGTTACTAAGACTCCTAAGACTCCAAGGTATGTTAAGAAAAAACATCTTAAAAATCAAATTATTGGTAATGCAAGTCAAGGAATAATGACTAGATCAAAGATAAGGGAAGAAATTTGCTTGATTTCTCAAGTTGAACCAAAGACTACCAATGATGTTTGTAAAGATGAATCTTGGATCAAAGCTATGCATCAAGAGATAGATCAAAAAAAGAAAAATAACACTTGGGAATTGGTTCCTAGACCTAAAGACAAAAATGTAATAGCAACTAAGTGGGTTTTCAGAAACAAAATGAATGCAGAAGGAATTTTTGTAAGAAACAAAGAAAGACTCATCTACAAAGGATAATCACAACAAGAAGGCATATATTTTGAAGAGACATTTTCTCATGTTGCTAGGTTGGAAGCTGTAAGACCATTTCTAGCTTATGTTGTACATAAAGACTTCAAGGTATATCAGATGGATGTAAAATATGAATTTCTAAATGGGGATCTTGAAGAGGAGGTATACATAGAATAACCTGATTGATTTCCTCTAACTGAAGATGAAGACACTATTTACAAGTTGAAGAAGGAGATGTATGGACTAAAGCAAGCACCAAGGGCTTCGTACGCAAGGTTAGATAAGTACTTACTTTGTCTTGGATTCAGAAAAGGTAATGCTGACATCAATTTGTACTTAAAAACTAATCAAGATGGAATTTTGATAATAGATGTTTTTTTTAATGATATTATTTTTGGAGGAAATGATGAGATGTGTAAGAATTTTTCTAAATAAATGGAGAATGAATTTGAGATGTCCGTGATTGGCGAGATGAAATTATTTCTTGGACTGCAAATAAATTAGAATAAGAATGACATTTTTTTTCTTAGACTAAGTATCTTAAATAAATGTTGGAAAAGTTTAGAATGGAAGATTGTAAACTTGTTGGTGCACCCATGGTGACTGGCTATAAACTGACAAATACTGATGAGACCAAGAGCTTTTTTCAGACCAAGTATAGATCAATGATTGGAGGATTACAATATCTGACTCACTCCAAACATATATTGCTAATGTTGTTGGAATTGTGGCTAGATATTAGGTAGATCCTAAATAGACACACCTGGCTGTTGTGAAAAGGATATTTAGATACCTAAAAGGAACACTATAATATGGCTTATGGTATGGTGAAAAATATGAATTTGAACTACATTCTTATACTAATGTTGATTGGGTAGGAAACATTGATGACATAAAGAGTATTAGTGGAGGTGCAGTTTTCCTTAGGAAAAGGTTGGTTTCATGGTTAAGTAAAAAGTAGGATTGTATAGCTCAATCTACTACTCAATCTGAGTATATTGCTACTGCTATTAATTGCACTCAAATTGTTTGGATTAAAAAAATATTGAAAGATATTAGAATAAATTTTGTTCAACCTATGGTTATCCATTGTGATAACAAGAGTATAATGAATATGTCAAAGAATTATGTGATGCATTCTAAAACTAAGCATATTTCTATTAAGTATCACTTTTTGAGAGACAAGGTAGCAGAGAAAGAAATAAGGTTGGAATACATTAGTAAAAAGGAATAGATAGAAGACATCTTTACAAATTCATTGCCAAAAGATGTCTTTAAGTATTTGAGAGGTATGCTTGGGGTGAAAGCCCCTCCTAGTGAGAATTAAATGATGCATGGATGTATCAGTCCAGAGGTCTTCAGAGCTCTATCATTTTCTAGACTTGATGTATTGATCTACTCCTCGGAGGTAGTGATCATTGAAACCTTACAAAATATATTTGAGTGATTCAACACCTATTTAATGAAGACTAAATAGAAGATATTTGATGACTTATGGAACCCTTTTCCATTATTGTCAAATGGGGAGAGATACTATGAAAAAATTCTTATTGTATCAAGAAGAGTTCATTGTTTGGGAAGACACTATGTTGAGGATATTGAGAAAGTTTTATTGAGAGATTATTTTTGGGTTGATGGATTTTACCATATGTTTCCATCGATGCCAAAGGAAAATATTGTTGGATGTTTTTATAATTGGTTACTATTTTTTTGTAATTTGTGTTTTTTCACTAATGTCAACATATGTTTCTATGAAAAGAAAAGACTAGTTATTACAATGTACAAATATTGTATGGTTAATTCAGAATGAGAGAACATAGGTTTTTGTACAAAGAGGTATTGTGATCTTATGTCTAAGATCACATGGTATAATATTTTATATTGGTTGAGTAATAGAAAATTTGGTGAAGATAGGTTTTTGGATTGTGACAGAGTTATTCTATGTATTTGAGTGTATCTTATAAGTGATATGGCTTCAGTATATGCATTCATAAGGGATGTTAGATAACGTATTGGGGAATGTTCTTTGATATTAGAAATTCATGGGAAGCATGATGATGTCATTTATGGTGTTTTTTTTGGAGACCTATTTAGGGCCATCTTTAGAGTTGTAGCATGTATTATGGATAGCGAGCATGGATTACAGTTGTTGGACCTTAATTAATGAAGTGTAATTGTTCTATACTTGTTATAGATATCTTTTGTATCTTAGTAAGGGGATATGTAATTTTTTATATATTAGGAAAGCCTAATTGGATGACCTGATCATTTATTGTAGTAGGGTATTTATGTAGGATCTTTTTGAAAAGATAAGTAGTGTGTAAGAAATGAAAAAGAGGATTGTGGAAGCTATGAGCTTGTATTTGTTGGAGGTAGAGCAGAGGATAGTTTATACTTCATTGGAACTAATCAAGCAATGATATTTTCTATCAGAAAATTCATAAGGATTGTGCATTTCCTTTATATACACTTATGTTGTGAACAATGAGTTATGGAGGTGGACATAACCTTCTTTGGGTAGCGAGGCTAGGTACTGAGCCTACATTTCTTTGACTCCTAATAGGATTTTTCCTTTAACAATAACTTTGTACTATAATGTTTTAATAAGGTCCTAACAGGGCTAGAACTTTTAACAAGGATACTATACTCTCAATACATTATTTGTGGGTGCTAATTCACACCGCGGTTATACCTTTAACCAAGTTTCCTTGACAAATTCTTTTTTGTTATTGTGTTGGCATTTACTATGTTGTCATTTGATTTGGTGTAGCTTTTATTTAAAGTTTAGATTTTATTAATTTATCTCACAACTGATTCACCCCCCCTCTAAGTTGTGTTTGTAGACTATTATTCCTAACACCCCTTGGTATTCTTCAAGCTCTAGTAGTTCCTACACATGTCCATCATCAAGTAGTGCAATTTTCTCTTACTTCATTGAGTGGCCCTTTCAGGCAATTTGTTAGAGCACTTGACCTAGAGGTGAGGGTTTCCCCTAGCATAACACATATTTGCACGAGTTGTGAGGATATATGTAGGTGTGCCCAAAGTAATCCTGATGTTTCACATGCTACCCATGGTGGATATGATGATGTTGATGGTGGCACACATGGTGATGTTGGAGATGAGATCACATCATATGTTTATTTTCTCTATGTGGATGATGATCATCCTAGAGAGGTAAATTTAATTATAATTTGTAGTCCTATATTAAATTTCATATTTATACAAATATGAAGTATAACATGTGGATTTTTTTATGAATAGAGGAGGTTTTACACTACATCATTCATTTTCCATCATCATATGACATCCACACGTCAAGATATCACTGCCCCATTCATTAAATGCACTTTGATCTAGATACATTTAAGTACATTTGAACTTTAACATATTTAAAAACTTTAATTGATAATCTGTTTGACATATTTTTTGCAATTTTATAGGGTGCTTCATGTAACACTGAGATTGGAATTTCTTCATGCTCTACCCCACCAGTCACTGTGACTCGCCTGCATATACTTGTACTATATTTTTCTTTCATTAATTTTAAGTGTTTATATACTTTCTAATTTATGTACAACTTTGATTTGTACTTATTTTTTCTAATTATAGGCTTTTGGATTATCTTGTGTTGCATCACATTTATGTCCTGACTTATCACTGACATTAGCTACATGTCACAGACCAAATGCACATGGTTTTGTTCTATAAATTTAATGTCAGGTTATATATATTTTATAATTTATATATATACTATAATTTTCATTCATTCTTTATATATGTTGTTTAGGTTGACACCACCATGACTCTTGGAAAGGCTATATGATTAGGCCAAATGTACCCATCGATATTTTCCTTTGAGGTCATGATGAAAAGTAATTTTTCAATGTCTATTGTGTATCTATCTTTTATACCTCAATTATTAAAATTTTGTAATGTTTATTTTTACAAGACTTGACAGGATTCACTTTTGATGTAGCTGAGAGAGGACCTCCATGTCCCACTGAGGGTAGTACTGAGCATTGACATGTGGTAAAATTTAAAATATTTAAAATAATATTAATTAGTTCTAAAGTGAATTATTCAAGTCATTTGAATTAAGTTCACACATGTATAGTCTTTTGATGTGATCTTTTAAAAATGTACATGAGGATGAGGGCACTCAGGAGAAGACACGACATGATGGTGCATCTCATTCACCTTCACATGGAGTGAAGAGGATTGCATATCAACTTGATGACTATTGTTAGATTATACATGTCACACACATTATTTTCACTATTTATGATGGACATTTTATGATGGCACATGTTATATATGTTATCAAGACTTTTTATCATGTTATTTGGACTTGTGTTATTGTGAGTTACTCTCATTTTATTTTAACTTTTTGTTAGAGTAATACTTGCATTACCAGGACTTGTTATCATATATTACTTAAACTTGTTGTTAGAGCAGTACTTTGTTGTGTGATTATGTATATCATGAAATGATATGATGGACATTATGATACATATTATTCTAGGACTTGTTATGTTATTTATCTTATTCATGGACTTTTAACCCTATTTCATAGTTTTCTCAAACAATGGTTTGAATTTAGATATATGAGCTTATGTAATATGATCATTTAATATCATATATAATTAAATATCAATTACATAATTGGTCTTTAATAATTTCTATTTATTCATGTAATTAACAAGAACAATATATAGATGTAAGTAATATTGACTTTGATTAACTATTAAAAAAAGCATCTGGTTATGGCATGGTGTTTGTAAATGACTAAGTGCAATACCTTTAGGCATCCAAACTAATCATGTAGTAGAGGCTAATATGGCTCTCCATGGTTTAGTTCTAGCTAAGGAGAAGGCTTGTAAGAAACTCTAGGTTGAAGGTGATTCTTTAAATATTATAAGATGTTTAAATAAGGATTCTAACCCCTCATGGACTATTTATAATGTTATACATAAGGCAAAAATCTTAATCATCTCTTTTGAGGATTGTGTCATCAAGCATAATTTTAGAGAAACTAATGCTCTTGCTGATTGGGCAGCTAATGTGGCTTACAAGTTGGAGGTGATGATGAAATGGGATGATGGGGGTGATCTTCCTTTTGAGGCAAAATCATTAATAGATAGTGACTATTTACAGAGTAGGCATAAAGTGTTTTGAATGGTATTTTTAATGAAGAATATTGATTCCAAGGTGAGGCTTCATTATTTCTTTTTCTATGAGAAGTACAACTTGGTGATGATGCTCCTGATTTGGCACTAATTCTAGGTTATGATGCTAAGTTTAGTGAAGACAATATTCCTCACAATGGCATTTGTAGTTTTTACAGAGATATGATGAAGGTTTATTAGAGAGATAATATGAGTGGTAGTAAGAAGAGATTTGAACCAGTGAATCATGTGCAATGGAAACAGACCAAGGAGGTGTTGGATATCCTGTAGAAAGGTGGGATGGCAAGCTTTATGGAGAGGCTTCATGGTAGAAACCCTACTATTTCTAAGTTGTTGGCTCTTTTCCTTGCAGGACCAAGCTTGAATCAAATAGTTGGGCTTAGATTTTAGTTAGCCACTCAAGTTTGACAAGGAAAACAAACCAATTGATGAGGATAAAGATAAATCCTCCTGCTTTGAGCTCCACATTCACTCAGGTGGGTATTACCTTATCTGCACACTCAAGACACCTCATGAAAAAACCAAAGGCCTGCAAATAGATTAATGTGAAATAGAAATCAATCTCCTATAGGTATCCTATACCCCAATGATAGAAAGTCTCATGCAATAGCCTTACTTGCATGGAATGAGATTGAAAGCTAGAAACCTATCCTAACAACATGAAAAGGAAAGGGTGGGACTGAATGGAAATGATTTTAAATGGATTTGAAGGGACCCCTGAGATACCCTAAGTCCCTGATAGACCAGTGCCTTATCCAATGGGCCATAGAGTCAAATACCCTACTGCAAGAGACAGCTATGAAACAAGAACACAATATACTCAATGTGTTGATGCCTAACATCAATCACACACCATGACCAAACCTCAACTTAGTACCCACCTATGCATTCAAACATGCTATTATCCATCAAAGGATTTTGACCCTCCCCTTAGAAGAGACCTATGAAAGGATAATACATTTACCAGCATCCACCAGAAGACAAGCATGACATATCCTTGATATTTTAGCTCATACATGCATAAACACTAACCCTGAACTAGTTACCTCTATGAAGATAACTCCACTTGCAAATACATAGGCAATGCAAATAGACAAATCAAACACCCTTGATGTATGATTAATGAATTCAAAATTCAAATGGAGATAGCTTGATGATAGTAAGAATAAATTGAGTCCTCATACATAACACAAATCTACTGCAGCATGCATTGTATTTTCTAAACCAACAATGGAAACAGAACACCCTATATGCAAAGAGATGGGGAAATCTGCAGAGCAGAAACTTTCACTGGAACTGAAAAAATTTAGAACCCTTACAAAATCAAACAATCTACAATTTATACCCCTAGCTGCCTTGGAATTATCAGAGAGAATGCAACAAGGTATGGATAGCTAGGGCTAGGGTTAGGGTCTCACCCAACAGTCACAAAATTTACTACAAAAACACCTCGAGCCAAGACTGTCCTTCACCAGGTACCAAATCAACCTTTGCAATTAACCGCATAGACCCTGGACCAAACTGGAGGGGCGGAGAAGATCAGTTTCACCAACCTAGGCCCTTCCTATCATCAATTTTGGTCCTTACTAGTCACTGGAAATGTCTCTAAGATTCAAATTTGAACTCCAGTGGTTAAGTCTTGGTGCCAGCAGCACATCGGTGGTCATGACTCGATCGAAGATCGGCAATAAGTCCTGACCGTTAGATCTCTCATCTTCCCAAGCTTTAGATCCTCTAACTCATCAAGCACCTTGGGTTTCATTCCATGAACTGGCGACAAGGCAATATCCCAGTCGTGGAATGAAATTCCTAACTCTAGTTATACTCCATGAACAAATGACTGGACATGCTGAAAATGCCACTTTAAGTCATCTGGCAAACTAGGGACAAAGGAACCTTCACCAATTTGTGGAAAACACCTTGCCTCCACTAAAAACTCTAGCAACCCCATGACCACTCATTCGCCAAGTCACCAGACCAACTAGCAAACTTCCAAATCATCCCGCGAACCCAGGACAAGAATAAAATTTGTCAGGCCACTAAACTTTATCCACTCCACCATTAACTCCGCAACCATGATGCCTGATGCCACCTGTCACAACACCATTCACTGAATACCACCCCGTCACCAACACTAGACCCACGCTCAACAAGCCTTCGAAATCAAATGGTGGGCACATGATCGCAAGGGGGCTGACACCTCCCATGAGATCATGCACCAACCACTAGATCTGCCATGCCATCCTCTTTGCAGAATCACTCGAGCTCACCAAACAACCACAACCAGGCCCCAGGACACATGGCATCCTATCGCATGATCGCATAGCCTAAAAATTAGGCTATGTGATCATGCGACAACCAATCACAAGCTACCACATGACCACCACTAGGACCATGGAAATGCAAACACCAACTGTGAAGAGCCGGGACCCACATGGATAGGTGGCAGGCAGTCGCATGATTTCATGTCAGAAAATTCTAACATGCGGCCATGTGACAGCCAATCAAAATACATGTCTGCCTTCCCTCTAACCCCAGGACCACCGCGCTCTCCAAATAGAATCAACGGTAGGCGCATGATCGCAAGGGGAAAGAATATTCCTCATGATCACACGCTGACCATCGATCTCCCTCCTCTGTCGCTTAAAGAATCAAGCTCACTAACTGCCAGGCATTCAGCAACTACATGACAAACCGCTCGCCAAGTTGTGAGATGCTAGCCGCTAACTGCCAGAAGAGAAGAGATCACGTGACTACATAGTCGCTAGATCACTGGATAGAAGATGTAACTGCTTGGAGACTTGGAGATTCAGCGACAAGAAACCTTGAAGGACTAGGCTCCACCATCCATCACACCTGTGCACTTAAGGAATGCCAGCAGACATGGAACTAGGAGGTCAAAAACACACAAAGCTTTCAACACAATGGAAGACCGAAAACGCACAGAGCGAAAACATCATGGATTTTTGAAAACACTGTGGGTTTTTCACACTGTGGCAAATTTTGATTTACTTCCCATGGACCTCCAAATTTTAATAACTTTCTGGGCTTTGTGAATTTGGAGATGTAGTTTGGACCAAAGCAAGGCGACAATAAGAAGAACACAGGGCAAGAGGCAATGAAGAACACTTGCAAGGAAAATAAGCCATTTTTGCTAGATTTTTCTATAACAAAAAATTGGCCTAATAGTGGCTCTGTCTGGGGATGATGGGTAACTTGTGCCCATGCGAGAATTTAGGATTTTTGGGAGAGCAGACCACCAACAAGACACAAACAAGGAACTCAAAAAATGCAGGCAACAGGAAGGAAAAGCACACAATAGGAAAGGGAAAGACTATACAAAGATTTACAGATATGTACAACTAGGCTCAAGGCCTCAAAAGAAAACCAGTGACCCTCCTGCATCAAAAATCTAGTTTACATCCACATATGCAACCAGCCACTTGAAAATTTCATGACCACCTTGCTGCCAACATATTTGAATATTCATGGGCTGAAGAATAAACTTGTACTAATCACCACCCATTTTTTTCCAGCCATGACTATCATATTCATATTCAAACTCCAAGAAGTAGGGGACATCATCTACTTCTCCGTGATGACTAGAAACAAAAATTTGATCTAGTAATGCATCAGAAAATAAAACATACTGAGCATCATGTATTACAATACAATTACTTGGCTGAGAAGGACTTGAATCTTCTGATTTATCTTCACACATTGCTTCAGTCACTAAGCAACTTGGTTCCTCCATGATGTCTTCATGAACTAGACCATGAACCAAGTGAAGGTCATCTTCAAAGCTCTTATGACAGGGGAACACTGCATCATCACTTTCACCAAAAAAATTTCTGTCCCAATTGCTGAAAGCAAAGTCTTCAACACTATCACTATCAATATCATATTTATCAAAAGAAGGGAAAGGGCTTGAACAAGGAACTTGTTCATCACTTTAATCTTGATGACAGGAAAACACACTGTCATGTCCTTCTATTTCTCTTTCTACAGAGTCACTACTAGAGGGGAAACCTAATGTGCATGGGTCTTCATGGTCACTTTGAACACTGGCCTCATTATCAGTGTCAAAGACTATATCACAGGGGAGCTACAAATCAAAGTCCAAAGCAAGGGCATACCTTTGGAACTATTTAGCCAAGAGTGCTGAAATCATTTCACTGCTTAGTGGAATTTGAGCTTCAATATCATTTTCTTCTTCATCATCTACATCCTTGTCATTGCGAACATCATTCTTATCAAAGACAAGAATGGAGACGTCTAGCCTTAGATCATCTTGTGTGAAGCAATCTATGAAAGAATCATCATCTGCATCATATCCAATATTCTCCTCTTCATACAAAACATCATCACACCGAGACAAGAAAATTGCCTTCTCATGTTGACAAGGAGAAAAATCCATAGACAAAAAGGAGATATTGCCAAATTTAGATTCATCTTCAGCACTCTCATATGCACTGATCTCAGAATCAGCTTCATAGTCAACACTCTCTGTATAGTGAGATTCAACATCAGAAACACTGGCCTCCTCATGAACATCATCAAGAGCCACCAATCTTAGCAATCTTATGTCCTCTGCTAACTGTTAGTTCACCAATTTCAACCTTGCTAATTCCTTCTTGAGAGTAGCAATTTTATCAAAATGCTCAACAAACTTAGCTCTCAACACATCCCAAGAAGGGATTAAACATGAAGGCAAGGACAAGAACCACTTCCTTGCACCATCAAAAAATGTGTGCACAAATAACCTCATGGCAACATCCTCATGTTCACATCCATATCTCCAAAAATGCCCATGACAACATCAACATGCTGGCTTGCAGAAACAGATCCACCAGCCATGAATCTTGGCAAGCACTTCCCATCCTCAGTAGAGAACTCATTAGGGGTACCTTTAATGCCATTAAAACAAAAGGGCCTATATTCCTCCATGAGGAATTGCCCACTAAAACTCATCCCTCTACAACAGTGCTTAACACTTGATAGGGATACATTTCAACAAAAGAATACCTGAAAGTTTGCAGCAGAAGACCTTTGGCTAGAAGCAAGGTAGATCTAGAGCTCTCCATGAAGCTCCATCAAATAACTTTGTCATGCAAAGCCGCCACCTCCTTGAGAGGAAAATACTTCACTATTTCTTCTTCCAACCAACACAAATCTATACTAGGTATACACACTGTTTATTAGGAGGAACACTGATCAAATAGAGAAAATCAGAGCCACCACTCACAACTAGGTGAGAAAATATCAGCAAATGCTAATTTTGTATCTGACTCTTTTCTAGACTCTCCCCAGTAGATTCGCCATCTTGTTGGTGACTCGGATGGGCCAAACCAATCTGGTCAAAAGATATGATACTGAAAAATTTGTAACCAGCAACCAAAGCTCCTTAATAGGCTTTCTTTATGTTCTCCCCAATGGAGTCACCATTTTGTTGGCTCTTTTCCTTGCAGGACCAAGCTTGAATCAAATAGTTGGGCTTAGATCTCAGTTAGCCACTCAAGTTTGACAAGGAAAACAAACCAATTGATGAGGATAAAGAGAAATCCTCCTTCTTTGAGCTCCACATTCACTCAGGTAGGTATTGCCTTATCTGCACACTCAAGACACCTCATGACAAAACCAAAGGCCTACAGACAGATTAATGTGGGATAGCAATCAATCTCCTATAGGTATCCTATACCCCAATGATAGAAAGTCTCATGCAATAGCCTTACTTGCATGGAATGAGATTGAAAGCCAGAAACCTATCCTAACAACATGAAAATGAAAGGGTGGGACTAAATGGAAATGATTTTAAATGGATTTGAAGGGACCCCTAAGATACCCTAAGTCCTTGATAGACCAGTGCCTTATCCAATGGGCCATAGAGTCAAATACCATACTACAAGAGATAGCTATGAAACAAGAAAAAAATATGCTTAATGTGTTGATGCCTAACATCAATCACACACCATGACCAAACCTCAACTTAGTACCCACCTGTGCATTCAAACATGCTTTTATCCATCAAAGGATTTTGACCCTCCCCTTAGAAGAGACCTATCAAAGGACAATACATTTACCAGCATCCACCAGAAGACAAGCATGACATATCCTTGATATTTCAACTCATACATGCATAAACACTAACCCTAAACCAGTTACCTCTATGAAGATAACTCCACTTGTAAACACGTAGGCAATGCAAATAGACAAATCAAACACCCTTGATGTATGATTAATACATTCAAAATTCAAATGGAGATAGCTTGATGATAGTAAGAATAAATTGAGTCCTCATACATAAGACAAATCTACTATAGCATGCATTATATTCTCTGAACCAACAATGGAAACAAAACACCCTATATGCAAAAAGAAGGGGAAATCTACAGAGCAGAAACTTTCACTGGAACTGACAAAATTTAGAACCCTTACAAAATTGAACAACCTACAATTTATACCACTAGCTGCCTTGGAATTCTTAGAGAGAATGCAAGAAGCTATGGAAAACTAGGGCTAGGGTTAGGGTCTCACCCAATGGTCACAAAATTTACTGCAAAAACACCTCGAGCCAAGACTGTCCTTCACCAGGTACCAAATCAACCTCTGCAATTAACCGCATAGACCCTGGACCATACTGGAGCGGTAGAGAAGATCAGTTTCACCAACCCAGGCCCTTCCTGTCATCAATTTTGGTCCTTAGTGGTCACTGGAAACGTCTCTAAGATTCAAATTTGAACTCCAATGGCTAAGTCTTGGTGCCAGTAGCACATCGGCGATCATGACTTGATCGGAGATCGGCAATAAGTCCTGACAGTTAGATCTCTCATCTTCCCAGGCTTTAGATCCTCTAACTCATCAAGCACCTTGGGTTTCATTCCACAAACTAGTGACAAGGCAATATCCCAGTCACAGATTGAAAATCTTAACTCCAGTTATACTTCACGAACACACGACTGCACATGCTGAAAATGCCACTTTAAGTCATCTGGTGAACTGGTGACAAAGGAACCTTCACCAATTCACAGAAAACACCCTACCTCCACTAAAAACTCTAGTGACCCTATAATGACTCATTTGTCAAGTCACTAGAGCAACTAGCCAATCGCCAAATCATCCCACGAACCCGTGACAAGAAGGAAATTTGTTGGGCCACTAAACTTTATCCACTCTGCCATTAACTCTGCAATCATGATGCCTGATGCCACTTGTCACAACACCATAAACTGAATACCACCCTGTCACCAACACTGGGCCCATGCTCAACAAAGCCTTTGAAATCAAATGGCAGGTGCATGATCACAAGGGGTCTGACACCTCCCATGAGATCATGCACCAACCACTAGATCTCCCACGCCATCCTCTCCGCAGAATCACTCAGGCCCACCAAACAGCCACAAATAGGCCCCTAGGACACGTGGCATCCTGTTGCATGATGACATAGCCTAGAAATTAGGCTATGCGATCATGTGATAGCCAATCACAAGCTACCACATGACTGGTGCTAGGACCACAGAAATGCAAACACCAACTGCGAAGAGTCGGGACCCACGTGGACAGGTGGCAAGCAGTCGCATGATCGCATGTTAGAAAAGTCTATCATGTGGCCATGCGACAGCCAATCAGAATACATTTCAGCCTTCCCTCTGACACTGAGACCACCATTCTCTACAAATAGAATCAACGGTAGACACATGACCACAAGGGGAAAGATTATTCCTCACGATTACACGCCGACCGTCGATCTCCCTCCTTTGCCGCTTGAAGAATTGAGCCCACTAACCGCTAGGCATTCAGTGACTACACGATAAACCACTCACCAAGTTGTGAGATGCTAGCCACTAACCACCAGAAGAGAAAAGATCACATGACTACATAGTCGCCAGGTCGCTAGATAGAAGATGTAACCGCCCGGAGACTTGGAGAATCAGTGACAAGAAACCTTGAAGGACTGGGCTCCACCATCCATCGCACTTGTGCACTTAAGGAATGCCGATAGACATGGAACTAGGAGTTTGAAAACACACAAAGATTTTAGCACAACAGAAGACTGAAAACACATAGAACGAAAACATCATGGATTTTTGAAAACACTGTGGGTTTTTGGCACTCTGGAAAATTTTGAAATACTTCCTGCGGACCTCCAAATTTTAATAACTTTTTGGGCTTTGCAAATTTGGAGATGTAGTTTGGTCCGAAGCAAGGTGACAATAAGAAGAACACAGGGCAGGAGGCAATGAAGAACACTTGCAAGGAAAATAGGCCATTTTTGCAAGATTTTGCTATTACAAAAAATTGGCCTAACATAAGCAGTTCTTCAAAACTTGGAAGAATGATAGGGTTCTTGTGGGTAATCAACTAATGGAGGTTATAGAGGACATCATTGCAAAAGCTACTAGTATGAGTGTGGAAGGGCTAAAATTTTACAAAGATAGGAGTATCTCTGATAAAGCTCCTAAGAAGTTCCATGTAATAGAGCAACAAAAGATGAGGCTAGTGAAGGAGGAAAATCTCTATGACAACCCTAAGCGTATTTCTCATCCATGGAGGTATGTGTTATTTTTTGTCATCAACTATATCATGCTTGATGGTAGATTTACCAGAGCATACAAGAACCATTTTATGTTGTTAAATCATTTTAGACATTATGTGAAAACCATTCTTCCTTTTTATTTGTTGAGTTCACTAGATTCCATGTAAATTATTCTTTAGAAGGACCCAAAAGGGTACCATGCCTCACATCAAGGCATCATTCTTCTGGTGTATGACATTCTCAAAACAAAAAAAGTGGAAAAAACCTTCTTGAAGGGTTACAACAGGGATGATGACAAAAAAGAAGGTGATGAGGAAGATACTATGTATCTTGAAGATATAGAGGATGACAAGGAGGTTCCCTCTGGAGCCAACTCCTCGAAGATGGCTAAATTTAAAGGTTCTCCTTCTAAGAAAAATATGAATAATGCAATTTAGGAATATTCTGACATTGGAAAGGACATAGAAGATGAGGAGTATGAGGAGGAAAAGGGGAAAGAGAGTAACAAGAGGAAAAGAGGTGACTTCACTCGCAACAAGAAAAATAAAAAATAGGCGAAAAGAACCATAAAGAGGATAATTATTCTCTCCTTAGAGGATAATGAGAATCTGGAGTAGGAGAAGAGTATTGGGGAAAATATTGGGGAGGAGAAAGGGGAAGAACATAGGATGGAGGGAGAAAATGGTAATCTTGGTGAAGGCCAAATTTCTCTGGAGAAGAATGATAATCTAAAAAATGTCTACCGAGTTATGGATGAGATCATCGATAGTATTGACAAAGGTATTAGAGGGACTAGGGCTACAACGAATAATGAAAATGAGGTAACTAAAAGGAAAAAAGTGGGGTAAATGATATTACTAAAGATAAGAATTTCTTGGTGGATTTTACTTGCATGCTAAGAAAAATGATGGATGATATTCACAATATTCAAAAGAAAATGTAGGTGATGGGCTATGAGGTTAACCTCATTAAGAAGGTCTATATAGGGTATGAACCAATTGTAGAGTGCCTTGATGAAATGAAGTATGTGGTGAGTAGGGAAGAGGTTTAAGTTGATATAGTTCACAAGGTCTGTGAGATGGAAGAAAGACTAAAAGAGAAAGAGGACAGGGCTATTGATGGAGATTTTGAGGGAAATCTCCACATGATGCATAACAAAGTGGATAAATTAGAAGATACCATGAGAAAAATTGGTGAGCAATGGATTTTTAGTCTCAAAGCCTACACAAAACATGCTAAGATCTTGGTTGACAAGATAGAGCATGAAAAGGGGAAAAAAGAGGTTAAGGAGCTGAAGGACACTATGGGATCGAGAAAGCATACACGTGAAAGAAAAAGAAAGACTACTACCAAAGAAGACAAGGAACCGGAAGAGCTCAATAAATCAGCAGGTTAGATGTAGCTTATGGTGATCTAGGCTAAAGACCTAATGAAATGCATCTAGTTGTTCTTTCTCTTGTTGTCCTATCTTTTTCCTATCCTCGTTTGTATTTTTTGGCTACACTCTATTGTTTTGGTTGCTAAATTTTGTCTTTAGCCTTCTATTCCTAGGTGCTACGACATAGTTTCTATTAAACTTTAATGCTATATTAAATTATATTTTTGTTAAAGGTTTTGGGTCCTTGTAAAACCTTTTTTACTTAATCAGAACAATAAGATATATTGATTTGATCTATGAATATGGATGTACAAATAACTCTATCATTATCTATTAGTGAACATATGATCAATGTCCATAGCTTAATATTTATAACAAAATTAAATGAATACAACTTTTAATTTAATTTATATTTAAAACAAAATAGGATTAATAAAAGTGAATTCCTGTTGTTTATAAAACCAAAATTGGATGAATACAAGAGTTCATTGAACTACATAAATAGTTCATTTATATGTTCTTCTAGAGCTCCTTCATCATAAAAATAAATGTTCAAATGTTAGAAAATATGTATTTAAATGTAAAGTTCATTTCAAGTCAATTTTCATTTGTTTCAAATTTATCTTTCAATGAGATCTACATATGACACTTGAAAGAAGACGTCTAAATTTAGAAAAATATATAAAATTAAGACAAATAAAAAAAACTTACAAGTATATATTTTATTCAACCTAATGTACCGTCAACATCATCTCTTTTTTGCAATGCATCTATGATTCCCTCGTGCCCTTCCATTCAAAATGTCCATAATATTTCATTAGCAAGTCTCCCTTTGTATCATTCCAATTTGATATTTGTCATGACTACCAAATGGGAATAGTGTATAATCCTCTTTTCTAATTGGTAGTATTCAAAATCTAGTAAACCATTCCTTGTTAGGTATTTGCATAGCTATGTACAAACTACCACAACATACCCAATTGGATACCATAAACCATCATCATCTACTTGATGACATATCAACTTTTCCTTAGGTTCTACACATCGATATAGAAAATACACAATCTTCTCTTCATCATCCCTATGTGCTACAATAACACACACATGTCATGCAAAAAAAAAATTAGGTACATGCCCAAATAAATATTTTTTAGATTTATAATTTAAATATAATCATAAATTATATTACATACATAACTAATATAATTTAATGTTTGACAATAAATTGAATTTAATTACTACATTGTATGAGGTCTAAAACGCAATCATAATCTTGTGATGAAAATGCATGATCTAGGTTATCATTTCTTATGTCATCGTGATCTTGTGTCTCACTAGGTGTTAAGGATTTTTTTTCCCATTATTCATTCCATTCTATATTCTTGCATTCTTCCTATTCACCTGTAACACAAAATTGGCAAAAACATGCAAGCTCCCTAATACGTATAGTCCAATTGCTAGAATCAAAACTCCTAAATGAATGTCACTTAGCTGATCCGCTGATTATATCATAATCATATCTTGAAAAGTATTATATTCTCTTTAACTAGCTAGAAGAAACATCTAATTATAGAGTTTTGACTTGATCCTATAGAAAAACTTCTTTTACACCATTTAATAATTGCACGTGCATCTTTAAATTTTGATTTTTCCTCAAATTGAAGTTTCTCTATGCAAAGGGATCTCCTAATATATGCACCAAAACCATCATGTTCTCCCTTCCCACATCGAACCTCAACCAATGAAACATTCTAGCATTCTTGAATTGCCTTGTACAATTATTCGACCATATTAGATGTTGTGATATATGAATTTGTCTTTCCCTTAAATTCTTATAAAAGGTCTTAAGGAAATATTGGAAAAACTCTAATGAGTGTAATTTATTATCACTCATGTATAGAAATGGCACTCTCTCAATATTTTTTGATCCTCTTTTGTACTATTAGGTGTTGGAGTTGCAATATAACTATGGTGTCTTTTTATCCATGAAATTTACAAGTAACAACAGTGAACATTGAAATAACCATATCAAGTCTTCAAATTTGTAACATTGGAAACTGGATATTAGCAAAATGATGACTGGCACTTTTGTCTAAAATAAATAAGATATAATTTATTTGAATCATGTAGGCTACCCATATGTTTTGAAGGAAAATTCAAGGTACCTTATGAAATAATTGTTCTCCCTATAAACAAGTTCAAGTGCCATATCGGTGACTGCCCAAAAAAGGTCAAAAATTATGAAATCTAACTGTTCAAATAGATTTTCCCTTATTCGCCTCCATCTCCCATCTAGAAAATACTCTATTTCATGGAAAATCAAAATTCCTAACAATTTCCAACTTCTCAACTACTTCATTCAAGAGAGCATCAATTATAGCCCTGGCATCTGCAATGAACTTCACATAGTCTACTCCAAATCTGAAATGATTGTTTAGTACATTATTTAAACTAGGTTTATCATATTCATTTTTAAGGTGAAGTAATATTTTAATACTATCAACAATAAAATCAAATTCACCCATCCAACTGTCAACTTCCTTTAACTTCCCCCCTTTATAAAAAATATTGGTCACATAAGAATTATACGAGTCAATAAACAATTAAAATTTTCCTTCAATCAATCGGTCCTTGCCTTTAAAAAATGTATACAAACAATTAACAATATTTAGCACACTTTTTCTTTTAGAAATTTTATCTGATAATTCCTCTTTGTAAATCAAAATTCTCATTAATTTCTCCATAACCAAATTTCTCCTAGACCATAAATTGAAAAGTGGCCCTAGTAATGAAATTACCTCCAGGCATACATTCTCAGCAGCTTGCAATGAAATATGTGAGTTATACACAACATCCAACTTATTCTTCAGAACGTCAACCCTCTAATTTATAATTTCTAGAAAATTCTTAACTCCAAGATTATTCTTCTCTACCTCTAAGTTCTCAATCCTATGATCATATTCATTCAATTTTTCGCTATTAGCAACATGAATAGAAATATTAGAGTAAGAAGGAAAAAACTTACCCATAGTCTCAACCGAGACATCCAGCATATCAAGAATTGAAGGGACTAGCACATTAGCTAAATTCTCAGTCATATTAGTAATTTTCTCTTTAATTTTATGATTCTTCATAATCTTCCCTTCATATTTCTTTAAAATCCTCATTAGACTATTATAAGTTTTTGTAGCTCTCTTCTCTAAATCTTTAGTTGTTTCCCTATAAATCAATAACACATGGGTCATCAAACTAGGTAACACTTTGTTACTTGTATTCTTAATATTCTAGATTAATTTTTCACCCTCCCTCATTCCCTGCACATCCATGAGTTTTGGCTTTTCTGTGGTAGGTGCAAGTGACCAAATTGCTAATGTTTTACTCTTTGGATTAAAGCTAGATCCTCTAACCAAATCCTAAAACTCAACCTCAAACCTAAAAATTGACTTTGGATGTCTCCTTATTTTATCAATAATAGATGAGTGTTTCATGTCCCACCCTGGCATCAAAATAATTCTAGTTCTCTTCACAAGTTCTCTAGCATGTTCTACAATTAATGTCTGATTATCTAGGTCATATTGTTAGAGTGCCAATATCAAATCCTTTTTTTCATTTTTTTGATTATCTGACCCTAAAATCATCCTCAACTCATTTTCCTTTAGTTTAATAAAAAAATAAATTAAACTCTTCATTTCGATTAAAACAATCATCCTACATAAAATATATTAGATAGTAAAAATCTATCATCCAAACTTGAAACCTGTGCTATGTTAGATTCTCTTTTTTCCTCATCCTCAAGTGGATTTTGGTCATCTCTAAGTTTATGCCTTAAATCAAGGAAATAGGGTCCCTTTTCAGTAATCATTGCATTAGCATCATCCTTCACAATTTTTGCAACTTGCTTAATTTTTTGTCTTTTAATGGCTGGTCTCTTTGAAGACTCGACTTCATCTTCTTCCTCCACAATTTCAATATGTCCATTCTATTGAGGTAAATTCTCATGAAATGATTCAATATCCTTAGGGTTAACCCCTTTCTTCTGCTCCAACAGGAATCTATGACATCATTTTCATAATTTTATCATATTTAGTGATCGGATTCTTCAACCTATCCTAATATTTAAGCTCGGGGTAAAAACCAAGGAATGTGGGGTCAACTTCATTGAATTCCCTTTCAACTCATTGAATATCATTCCATTTTCTCTTTTTCTCAATCAACTCATCAGCAAGAACTTTGTTTCTTATGATATCATCATCATGTAATTCCCCATTAATTGGCAAAGCAACACCCGCCATCTCCTTCAAAGTAACTTTCATAAAAACCTCAGGGTCACACCTTTTTTTTTTTTAGTAGACATTCTATAATGCCTTAGGAAATGATTCAGAGAATCTAAGGCCCACTTTCCTAGTGTGAAATCATCTACTACCCATAATCTAGGAAATATGATGTTATTCTTCTTATTTGGACCTAGAAATTCCTTATAAACTGATGCATGAACATCTTAGGTTTCTTTTCTATCTTTCTCTTTTGTTCATTCTATCAGTTATTGCTGAGCTGCATTAATTGTCGAGCATTCCTATGTTTTGAGTTGTTCAATGCAGGCTGAGTAATCTTGTGTGTGTCGAGTTGTTCAGTATTGGCTGAGTGTTCCTTCTTGTACCAAGTGAACCTATTTTTTTTTATGCTCAGTTCTTCTATGACTGAGTTTTTCAATGTTTTGATTCTTATTGGGAGCTAACTTATGTATTTAATTTGGGTCTTTAATTTTTTATTTGGATCTTAACTTGGGATGTGGGTAGACTATTTTGTGGTCAGCCTTCTATTTGTAATGATCTAAAATATTTTTTAAGTCATTTTGGAAAGTATAAATAAGGATTTTTAGATGTAGGTAAGGGGATTTTGTATAAGAAACAATAGTGGGTAGAATAAGTTGATAGAAGTAAGAGGACAAGTCTATATTTTCATAAATTTTGTTGGTCATAACTCGGAAGGCCTCACAGTTGGGCATGTAAACCAAAAATTTGATAAATCAATAAAGAGTTTGTTTTCCTTTTCTCCTTGGTGTTGTTCTCTATGTTAATTTTGTTTCCACTGTGTATTACTCTGCAAGGTGGCTGGATAGTTAGGTGAGCCTTTGGCCCTAGATTTTCCTTCCCTCCTTGTGGCAGGTGGTATTAGAGCTTAAGGTTCATCCTTGAGGAGATCAAATCATGTAGAACAATGAGTTGGATTTGGTTATAGGGTGACAGATCTGTGGATTTGACCTATACGTTGCAGAGGGTTACGATCTTGCAATAACCTATTTTTCAAGATGGTTTGAGGTAGAGGAAACAAAGATAATGCCATAATGGACATGTTAAGAAAAATTGCAGCTAAATTAGATGTTGTGGAGATAGCCCAAAGGAGAGGAGTGGATCTTGATGATGTGAGTGATGATGATGAAGTAGAAGTACAAAACCCTAATTCAGAACTTGAGGAAGATCAAGATGAGGAAAGATTGTTGAGAGTATTATCTAGGGAACATTCAAAGCCTATCATTGAAGTTATTCCTTATGATGGAAAATTGGATACTAATGTTGTGTTGGATTGGATCTTTGATATGGAAAAGTTCTTTGAGTTTGAAAGAACTCCTGAGAATAGGAAAGTAAAAATTTCACCCACTAGGTTGAAAGGTCATGCCTCAGTATGGTTGGAGCATTTACAAACTGATAGATAAAGAAGAGGAAGGGAGAAGATCATAACCTGGTTGAAGATGGTGAACAAGGTGAAGAAGAATTTCCTCCCTACTGATTACCATGTTATTTTGTTGAGGAAGATGAAAAACCTTAGACAAAGGGACATGACTATAAAGGAATACACTAAGGAATTCTATAGATTAGACATCAGATTTCAACATGTGGATGATGAGGTTGAGAAAGTTGCAAGATACTTGAATGGATTGAGATCTGCAATTCAAGATGAAATACTTTTTGTGAAATTGGATAGTGTGGAAGAAGCATACCAATATGCTTTTAAAGCTAAGGAGATCTTACCAAAGAAACATGAGCAAAGACAAAGAAGTAGAGGTGGTATATTCCAGAGAGGTAGAGGTAGATCTTATGGTGAAGGTAGAAGATCTGATAATTATGCACAAGGTAAGGGAAAATTTGAGTGGAAAACTAAAGATAAAACCAAGACTAAGTGGAAAGGTGGTAGTTCTTGTAATACCCCAAAAATGGGCTATAGGTTCATTAACCTCTTACATCAACAATTCTATTGAAATCAACATCAAATCCTAACCTAGGCACATCTACACATCAATTTATCAAAAACCTAATTGATTATCTTAATTCTGCATCGAGGAATATTCTTTGAATATTCCTAATTTATCATAATTATCTTTAATTGAATATTATTTGGTGATAAATGTCATTATTTATCCTAAAGTTGATTAATTGAATATGATGAATATTTAATTAATTAATTTAATTATGCCACTTAATTATTTAATTAGATTTAATTGCATTTATTCCTAATTAATATTGTTTTTATTTTGACAATAAATCAAAATTGCTAAAAACAATCAATTGAATATTTATTTAATTTATTTAAAATCAAAGTTGTCAAATTTAATGATTTAATTAGAATAAAGTTTTATTTAATAATTGATTAACCCATAAATCAATTGTTTTAATTCAAAATAATCAGTTAAGTAGAAAATAAATCACTTTATTTATTAAATTAATTCATATTAAATAATGCACAATCATAAAAGCAGTTAACTTTAAATCAATTTTCAATTTCAATTTGTTAACTTTCTAAACTCAACATTTGATGATGAGTTGAAAAAGAGAACTAAACTCTATTTTGAGATAAAAATTACTTTTGCATGATTTTATGAATTTATTTATTCTTAATTTCTTGTTTATTCAAAAGTCAACCTGAGTTTATCAAGAGTGATTTATTATTTTTCTTATGCATCCTCAAACCCTGGATTTCTATAAAAACAAGGGTCAGCTCTTCACAAAGATATCTCTCGAATTTGCACAATTACTCTAGCAAAATTGTAGACGAAGAATCAAGCTTTTGCGACAGGCAACTTTGTGAGATCAATTCATATTTTTTCATAGGTTTGCATAGATTTTCATATCAATTCATTGGTAAAAGGACAAAGTTGTGTCACGTTTCAGGACAACTTATCAGCATAGCTGAATTTGAGTATTTCTAACTAAAATTATTTTTTGTCAAACATATGGTCTAGCTAGATTCATTCTAGCTAAGTTAGATAAGTTCTTCACCTTTTCCAATTGGAAATATCTATTAAATGCATGTTTTATAACAATTACTAAAGAAATAAAATTATTTCAGAAAAGTGACGTTTCAATAACTCTTACTCTTTTTAATGATATTTTTTTACAAATATAAAAATACCCTTTTTAAGAGCACAGAGTCAAGATTATCATCATATAATTTTTATAGTAGTTTTATTAGATCCAATATATTATAATTTCAAAATACTACAAGTAGGTATTTTAACATTCGAGAACAAGATGCTTCAAAAATTGAAAAAAATAGTAAAGCTTATCAAAAAAATTGAAAATTTATATTTAACACTAGAGGAGAGAGTTATCTTCAATAATGTGTAATTTATTTTCTGAATGGTGTAGATTTGATAGGGGAAATTTGACGCGAGATGAAAACTGTCGATTTCAGGTATGTTCAACTTTGAGTAGTTATAACAGAGAAAATATACATTGAAAACTATTTTTTCTTCTTTTCTGCACTAGCTATACATTTTATCTATGACATATTTTGAAATCAAAGGAAAAAGAGATTATTTGCATATACTTTTTTGGTGTGGACAAGACCCTCATTTTTCAGCAGTTTTCAATAAGTAAAAAAATGGACTTAAAAATTTTTAAAAGTATGTGAATTCTTGTTAAAAAAAAATTTAAAAAATTATAGCCATAAACTTCATCCACTTTTACACATTTCATTAGTTTACATCATCTCCAAATTTTAAACATAAATGCCATTTTTATGTCATTAAAGTTAAAATTTTTGTGTGTTGTTGACCTTTTCCTTTATAAAAGTGTGACACAGCTTTGTACTTTTACCCTCAGATGAATATCATTCTTCGATTAAATCTTGATATCATTTTCAATCAATTCTAGCTTAGATTCATACAGTTTTTCATCCTAATTGCATAGAAAATACAAAAATATAGATTAATCTACATTCATTCTACATTCATCTTTTAGCATTAAATCCTTTGTTTATGTGTTGCATTGTTAGTGATCTTGATCTAATATGAGAATACATACTCGCACCTACTAGAAGGCAGTAAATCACCTAGTTAGCTTAGTTTCAATTACTTGTAGATTTTGATTTTGCTAACCTCTAATATTTTACTGATGTGTTGTGTCAAAAGCTAGCTAAAATTTTCACACACACATTTTTGGTGCCCGACGTGGGGCCCTAAAATGGGTTTCCATTCTATTCTATCAAATTTCTATCATTTTTCTTGAATCAACGACCACAAGATTAATTTTTATGAGTTTTGTGATAAATTTCTAGGTTGTTTTTCCAGAAATCTGATTGGTGTTTTTATTGGTACATCCACATATGACATTATACAGATCCAAAATTTATATTTATGGAAATTTATTTGAGTTATCTTTCATTTTCCGTTGGTTTGAATTAATTTCATCTTGATTTGAAAAAGTTGTGATCATTTTAGTACATACTAGTCAGAACCTGATTTTATGAAATCCGACTGATATTTTTATTGGTACATGCACATATGACATGATACAGATCCTAAATTTATATTTCTAGAAATTTATTTGAGTTAGATTTCATTTTTCATTGGTTTGAATTAATTTTGTCTTGGTTTGCAAAACTTATGATCATGTTAGTGAAGACTGGTCATAACTTGATTTTATGAAATCTGACTGATGTTCTTATTGGTACATGCCCATATGACATGATAAAGATCTGAAGTTTATATTTTTGGAAAGGTATTTGAGATAGCTTTCATTTTCCATTGGTTTTAATTAATTTCATCTTGATTTTCAAAATTTATGATCAATTTAGTGCAGACCGGTTAGAAACTAATTTTTATGACAACAATTTTTTTGATTATCAAATGACATATTATGTTTGACTAACCTGATTTTCTACCATGTGGGGTTGATAAGTTGTGTTTTTTTTTAAAAAAATTTTATAACAGTGGGTTGCATGTACAAGAATAGGTAAGTTTTTCATAACAGTGGTTTGCAGGTGTAGGTACATCCCGTGGGTACAAAAGATAGAATACAAATGCTCAAAAATTGCTAAAACAGGTAAAATCTACTAAGCGCGTTGCGAGAAAAAAATGTATTCTATTCAATCTGATAACACATCAATTCTAGATATAAACCAATCTCTCACATGTCAAGCTTGTGTGCCTTTCCAACTTTCATAATTCACACTTCAGTTTTGGGCTATAAAATGAATATAGATTTACTTTTTGCATATCTATTACACATAGTAAATAGGCCCTATGAACACTATTTGCAGATGATCTAGAGAGAGTGGGCTTCATTCGATTGTTCATGCATGTGAAGCTCTTCTCGATGACAAATCCCCTTGTAGGTAGGGAGGATATTGTGATTTTCTCATGTTCTACTTGGTTTGGTCCTCAGCTTTTGATCAGTACGTTCTCTCTCTGGAGAGATCAATAGACATAGTTGTTGACATCACAAATCTTGGTGAGATAATTGTAGTCTTAGCATGTCAGATTAATCTATTTTTTGTGTTTGGATAAAAGTGATAAGGCTAGAAGATTGTGCTCTACTCCATTTTTGGGTAGTATCAGAAACTCAAATCCTTGGATCTGGACCAAGTCCCCATGTGGTATCTTTTGTGAGTCACCTTTAGAGAGGGTTAACTGTAGTGGACATTCTCTTTATTGGGTCAACCACATGGATGGAACCTTAGTGGTAATATCCATTTTTGTTATGGTAGCAACATCCGCTATATAAATGTCTTTGTGGAAGAAATCTCCACAAGTGTGGTCTCTTGTTGGGCTATCAGATCTCCCTAGCAGCTCCTAATTGATTAAATTCTCAAACTGTGTCAAAACCATGGTGTGCTTGGATTGGAGTTCACCCTCTTGAGATTAAAAAATTTGTAGAGTTAGACCATTACTTAAAATCATAGTGAGGCCAAATTTTTCATTTTCTAGGACTATGTGCATTATTGAAAAACTTTTGAGAACATACACAAGTAGCATTCCTAGGGATTAGCACAATAACTCACTATTTCTTGTTCATGTGTAAGGTTGCTTTTATCCTTGTTCATTATTTTAAGACAATTGATTGCTTTAACTTCCTTGCTTGTTGTTTTGCATGCCTGGTATTTATTTGGTTATTGAAAACCAACATACCCTGGACAAACTATTACACAAATCTTCAAACATGGATAGAAAACTTTGCAAACAATCTGAAACTAAAAAATTGAAAAAATTGTAAATCTGAAGCAAAAATCATTTTTGGTGTCAAAAGTCATCTTGAAATTTCAAAACTCATATCAAAGCTAAAGTAAAAGTTGTCAAAAATCTTCCAAATCTATCAGAAATCCAATTTTTACACCCAACTTCCAGATTCTGTCAAAAAATTCACTGTATCAGGAATAGAGCAAAAACTAGAAAGAATCCAATTTATTAACCCAAAGTGGTCTCTTGAGTCTGATTTAGCCTTCTGATTTATTAGTTTGAGTCCTTTTTCATCCTGTGTCAAAATCTTGTCATAACCATCTTCAACTCAATCTTTATCAAAATGGCTAAGTGTTGTGAGCTCGTGTCCACCATCTTTTGGGTGTCAACCCATACTACTAGGGAATAGTATCCTTCATTTACATCCAATCTATCTTCAATCAATCCAATCTTGACAAGGTTGCATCATTCAATCCTCTTGAATCAAATCATTCCTCAGTTGTCTTCATCTTTCTCTTTTGCTTCACCCAAGGTTAATGGTGGAAACTAGAGCTTCATCATGGTGAAAACAAGGAGAAAAATTCAAATTCTCTTCAGCCACATCTTTTGTGATTGCTGAGACATTTCGTCAACCTTTTGACATGACTAAATTTGCAAAAGACAATCTTGGCAATCTTTACTTGAGAGTTGGTTATGTCACTCCTCCTACATCAATCCATGTAGGTCATCAAATAAATCCTCTTGCATCAATCCATGCAGGTCATCAAGTAACTCCTCATCGATCAATCCCTGGTAGTTATCTTAACAACAATATGTCTCAAGGAGGAGGCACAAGCCAAGGTTACCAAGGAAATCAATCCCAACATGGTGTGGATCAAGAACCCACACCTTTTGAAATTGCTCGATATCAAAATGATGATAACTTCAAGAAAGTGATGAGGTTTTTCCTAAAAGAAGAAAAGGAGACATACTTCCTAGAGTTGGCTCTCCAAGGGGATAAAATTCCTCCAAACTTTAATGTTGAAGATATCATCACACGTGAGGAAGAAACTCCTATCATGACCATGATGAAACAGATGCATGCCATACAAGTCAAGCTCAACAAACTCAAAAAAGAGAAGGAACCTAAAGAGTTCTCCATGGAAGTTCTATGCCCTTTTCCATTTGATAAAGACTTGTACATGCCACCATTCCCAAAAAGAGTGGAGATGCCTAAATATGACATATACGATGGAAACTTTGATCCTCAAGATCATGTCAGAGAATTATGTACTCAATCTATGGAGTTCATGCATGAACCAACCTACCTAATGCCTATTTTCCCTCAATCTCTAGGAGGTCAACTATTCATTGGTTCTCAAAAATGCCTCCAACAATCAAAACTTTTGAGGAGTTAATCAAACTATTCTATCAACAATACTCCTACAACATCCACCATCTAGTCACTATGATAGACATTTGCAATCTGAAATAGAACTCATAAGAACCATTCCTGACTTTTCTCAAATGATGGAGGAAAATTTTTTCTCTATATGATAGACCTATTCCAGAAACTGAGAAGCTGGAAATTTTCATCAACAACCTTGTTCTAGAGATCAACTACCATTTGCAAATGCAAAATCATACATCCTTTGATAAAATGGTAGAAAATGCAATCAAAATTGAGAAAGTACATGTACAAAAAGGAGACATATAACTTCAAAAAGATAAGTATGAATTTGGATCTAGTTCCAAAGAAAAAGGCTAAAACTAGAACAAGAATAAAGTCATTATCACAAATGGTGTTGTTGATAATATTTGTGCCCCATCTAAGGCACCCACTTTCAATCTCACTATTGCTAGCCAAGCTATCAAAGACTCGGAGGAAAAAGAAATAGAGTAAAAAAAGAAACCATCTGACTATAAACCTTGGGCTACAAATCCTAAACGCAAGTTTACTTCTCTTGGAGAGTGGTGTAGGAGCACCCAAGTAGGAGCACACAAGGAGCACTCCCCACTCTTCACAACTTTTAAATTGATGGGTTAATTTTAATAAGCCTACTTGTAAGACCTAGTCACCCTCAGTGTGGTTATAAACCATGGGTTTTTGACTATGGTCCAAAGGCACATTTAGGATGTTAGGTTTCCTAGGTGTCTTTTTATTTTTTTTAATAACAAGGCTTAGGCCTATAGGCTCATTAAGAGAAACAATGCAACATGTTGTAAAAGTTGCAATAATTTAAGAAATATTGTCGGCAACTTCTTTGGAAAGTTGCTACCGACCTATGAAACAACCACCCAATGGTCACAACCATTTGAAAAATGGTTGGATCCATTGAGGAAAGTCTTCATATAGCCCTTTCAGGTGGGTGGAAAATGTGTTGTTGAATAGTATAGATACTCTATGTAATTTTTGCATTCAATCAATAAAAGATCCCTATTCTCTCTAATTCTTGATTTAAAACACTTTGTGTAAAGATTTGTATGAATGTGAAAACAAGAAATTTGTTTGATCCAACACCTATCATGAAGTAGGAATCCATTGCACTTAGTTTGAATCAATTTGAAGATTGGAGTCAAAATTTGAAGGAATAAGTTTCTGGGTTTTTAGGAAACCCTCCTGGACTGGGATTTTGGTCAGAAATGCCCTAACCTGCATTTCCTTTGTGGGACTCCCATGTGAAGTTGGGAAATGAAAGTGGGGGAAATGTAATTTCATTCCTCTAGAACATAGGAGATGGGGGATTACCTGGAATTTTTTTTTTGTAGATTCTAGACCAAGCATCTCTATGTATTGGTTCAATAAATGAAGAAGTGAAGTGACAGAACCACTTTGGGGGTGGATAAAAGTAGTCTAAATATAGATTGTTGTCTTTGTGGGATTCCCAATACTATTGTAACTGGTAGTCAAAACTAAACAATCAACTGGTGAAGTCTTCTTTCATCAACTGAGTCAATTAGCCCTATCAGGACTAGTAGGAAAGGAGTCATTAAGTGTTGATTTGTGTTTAGGATCTGGAGTTTTGTTACAAGTCATTGAAGGGTGTCTGAAAATAGTTTTCTTCCATAGATTCCTTGTAAGGATTTTGAACTAGAACCTTAGAACCTCATCGGAAGGCTACAATCTTGGCAAGGTCTAAACTCTTAGACTTTTTATTCAAATCCTATTGTGTTTGTGGAAATTGCTCCCATAGTAGACATCTCATTTATGTATGGAACCTTTCCATCCCCTTATCAGATTTGTAGGTTCCCATTAGAAAGAAAATTCAGTAAGGCATTTTGTAGTAAGCATTACCGAGTGTCAGGAAATCACTTGGTAAAGATATTGAGCCCACTCAGTTAACATAGGCATCAAGCATCGACCGAGTATCAAAAGAGCACCAGTAGAACCTGAGGGAGTACAAGCTGGTTGGAGACATTGAATCCTTCTATGAGGATAGTGTAAGTAAGTTTGTTTTAGGATCTTCTAAAGGTGTAGAGCACTCTCCTAAGCCCACTTTGGGTCAGAGAAACACCGAAGGTCTCACCATTCACCGAGCTACCTAGATAGGGGAGAGCTCTGCATGAAGTGGTATTAGAGCATCTAAGATCCTTAGGGTAAAGATATACTATCACCATGAAAGGAGAAGATGATGGAGGATTGAAATCAAGGATGACCAATGTAGAGATAGTAAGATACCTAAGAGAGAAAAAGACACAACATGATGATAGGAGAGACACTGAGATGCAAAAGATGAGGCAAGAAATAGACAGGCTGGGGGAAGAGCTTCAAAAGAGAGGTAGTGGAAACTCTAAGAGTGTCAAAGCAAGGAGTGATGAAGAACCCCTTGAGTAGGAGGAAGAAGAATGTCCTGCAGACAAGAGGCTACTTATGAAGACTCTAAAATGTATGGAGAGGAGAACCATGGATGCCAAGCTTGAATTGCCTACATACAATGGGAAGATGGACCTAGACACTGCAATGGATTGGGTGGATGCCCTAAATAGTTTATTTGATCATGAAGACATCCCTGAGAATCAGAGGGTGAAGATTGCTAAGTCAAACTTCAAAGGCTCTGCACTCACATGGTGGAACTTCACTCAAGATGATAGGGTGAAGAATGGAAAGAATCCAGTCACCACTTGGAAGAAGATGGTGACCCTGCTTAGGGAAACTTATGTCCCTAAAGATTATGAAGTCCAACTTCATAAAAGGAGAATGAGTCTAAGATAGAAAGAGATGGATATCTCTAGCTATATGAAAGAATTTCAGAGATTGGTGATGAAATCCAAGCTTCCTGAACTAGAATGTGTAAAGCTTGCTCAATATATGCAAGGCCTAAGGGTCTCAGTTCAAGATGAAATCAGTTTGAAAATTCCTACCATAGTGAATGAATTCTATCAATTGGAATTAGAGATTGAGGAAAATTTCAAGGGGAGGAATGAATAGAGTGGTAAAGGAAAAGCCAAGAATGAAAGAGGTAGAGGAAACTTTGGAGGAAGAGGAAAGAACAATAGACCACAAGGAGAAGATGATAAGGAGAACACCCAAGGACAAATAAGTACAAGAGGTGGATACTAAGGTAGAAGAGGAAATGATAGGGGTAGAGGAAGAAACAATGGATAAATAAGATGTTATAACTACAATCAAATAGGACACTACACCAATAGGTGTCTAGATAGAGACAAGTAGAATAACCAAGGTGAAAGAAGGGCCAACCTAGTACAAGAAGATGATGTTGACAGTGTGAGATACTATATGGGAGAACATGGAGTAAGCCTCATGATGAAGAGGACTTTGATCCAAGAACCAGTACCGGTGGAACTCCCCAAAGAAAAAGGCTTTTCAAAACCAACTGCAAGAGCCACAGAAAGGTATGAAAGTTAGTAATTGATTCTGGTTCTACTAAAAATCTTGTATCTAAGGAAATGGTAGATAAATTAAAATTGGAAAAGATACCCCACCCAAACCCATCCCATGTATCTTGGTTGACAAAAGGGCAGTACACCCTCATAAATGAACAAGCTTGGGTAGATTTCTCTATTAAAGACTATAAGGATAGAGTCCTTTGTGATGTTGTAGACATGGATGTATGTCACCTTTTGTTAGGATGTCCATGGCAATATGATCTGTAGGCTAAACATGATGGAGTCACAAACAAATACCAAATTGTTCAAAATGGTCACAAATACAATCTGCTCCCTCTCCTTGATCCTCCACAAGAAAAACCAAAAGAACAGTTAGTGATGCTTGCAGGAGAACAAGAGATGATAAGTACTATTCAAGATTCTCAGGTAGGATATGCCCTAGTCCTTAAGCCAAAGGAGAAGATAGTGCAGAATGAAGTATCAAAGGAAGTAGATAGTCTATTGCAGAAGTATAAAGGAATAGTTGCAGGAGACACACCCAATGAACTCCCACCCTTGAGGGATATCTTCCACTAGATAGATTTCATCATAGGTGCTTCCCTACCCAACAAAGCTTCTTATAAACTCACTCCTGATCAAAATGCCGAAGTCACTAGAAAAGTCAGTGAATTGTTGACTAATGGACTCATACAAAAGAGTCATATCCCTTGTGCAGTCTTGAGTGTTTTGGCCCCTAGAAAGGATGGTAAATGGAGACTATGAACCAACTCCAGGGAAATAAACAAAATTACAATTAGATACCGATTCCCTATACCTAGGATTGAAGATCTTTTAGACCAACTTGGAGGAGCATGTTACTTCTCAAAAATTGACCTTAAATTTGGTTACCATCAAATAAGGATAAGGCCTTATGATGAGTGGAAAACTACATTCAAAACCACTAAAGGATTGTATGAATGGCTTGTGATGCCATTTGGCCTTAGCAATTCTCCTAGCACCTTCATGAGATTAATGAATGAAGTGCTTCAAGATTTCATAGGAAATTTTGTGGTGGTCTATTTAGATGGCATATTAATCTTTAGTGGGACTATGGAGGAACACATGAGATATTTGGAGCAAGTTATCCATAAACTACATGAGAAGAAATTGTCTATCAACTTAGAAAAATGTACATTCATGCAACAAGAGTTGATATTTTTGGGTTTTGTCATTGAAAAGGGCACATTGAAAATGGATCCTAAAAAGGTAGAGGCTATCATTAATTGGCCCACACCAAAGACTCTAGGAGAAGTCAGGAGCTTTCATGGATTCGCTACCTTTTATAGGAAATTTATCAAAAATTTTAGTCACATTTGTGCACCTTTACTTGATACCATCAAGGATGGTAGAAAAAAAAATTTCCAGTGAACAACACAAGCAGATGAAACTTTCAAATACTTGAAGGAAAGAGTAGCACAATATCCCATTTTGGCACTACCAACCTTTGACAAATTATTCACAGTGGAAACTGATGCTAGCAATCTAGCCATAGGCGTAGTCCTCAGTCGGCATGGAAGACCAGTGGCTTTCTTCTCTGAAAAATTGAATGAAGAAAAAAAGAAATACAACACATATGACTTAGAATTGTATGCGATGGTTCAAGCCCTCAAGAAATGGAGGCACTATTTGCTTCCTAAGGAATTTATTGTCTTTACCGATAATAATGCCTTAAGTTTTCTGAATAGTTAGGAAAAACTAAGCTACAAGCACATAAAATGGGTTGAACAAATCCAAGCATTCACATTTTCCATAAAGCATAAGAAAGGAACTTCAAATAAAGTTGTAGATGCTCTCAGAAGAATAGTAATTTTGGTGGAAGAAGTGCAGGTACAAAGCATAGTGATTGATGCCCTCAAACATCTATACAAGGATGATTCAGATTTTGGTGATATTTATCACATTTTCTCTACTCTATCAGATGCATATAATACTGCTTATTCTAAATATTTATTGTAGAGTGGCATTTTGTTCAAAGGAGGTCAAATTTGTATTCCTAAATTCTCCATGAGAGAAAATATTATTCGAGAGAAACATTGTGGTACACTAGGAGGTCACTTTTGCATAGATAAAACACTTGAACTTGTAAGGAGAAACTATGATTGGCCTCAGTTACTAACGGATGTTAGAAAATTTGTTGAATCATGCACTGTTTGTCAAAGGGCTAAAGGAGTCAGGACCAATCAAGGTCTATATCAACCACTACCAATCCCAACAAAGCCAAGGGACAGTGTGAGCATGGATTTTGTCTTAAGACTACTGAGAACCAAGAAAGGATTTGATAGTCTTTTTGTCATAGTTGACAGATTTAGAAAAATGGTACATTTTTTTCCTTGTAAAGTCGCTAATGATGCTTCACATATTGCTAAATTATTTTATAAAGAAGTGGTCATAATTCATGGATTACCAACATCCATTATCTCCGATAGAGATGTGAAATTCCAGGGACACTTTTGGACAACCCTTTGGAAAAAGTTGGGGACAAATCTATCATTCAGTTCTACATACCATCCACAAACTAACAGGCAGACTAAAGTTGTAAACATATCACTAGGCAACCTTTTAAGGTGTCTAACAAAACAATATAGATAGACTTGGGATGCTATCCTTCCTTAAGAATAATTTTCTTTCAATGATTCAGTAAACCAATCAATAGGGAAGATACCATTCCAAGTGAATTATGGACTCCACCCAAGAGGAGTTATGGAACTAAGAGAGTTGCTAGCTGACTTTAAAGTCATTGCACAAGGTGAAGAACTATCAACATGGATCAAATAGATTCATGATCAAGTCTGAGATACATTGATTTAGAATACTCCAAGGTACAAAGAACGGGTATATAAGAAGAAGAGACATGTTACTTTCAAAGTAGGAGATTAAGTATGGGCATACCTGAATAAGGCAAGGCTACCTAGGGGATATACCAAACTGTAGATGAGGAAGATCAGTCCTTGTCAAATACTTCATAAATTTGGGGACAATGCTTATGAAATTTCTTTATCCCCTACAATTTCTATTTCTCCTATCTTTAACATTTGTGATCTCACTCCTTTTAACGGTGATGCAAGATCTATTGACACTTTGCAAGATACTGAAGACACATAGGTAGAATTGAAAAAGAACTTTCCACCGAGCCAACCTTTGTAGTTGGAAAAGATTTTGGACTCTAAAGTTGTCAAACAAACTAGGAAGAAGACCTAAAAGGATTACTTGGTCAAATGGAAAGGGTTACCAAACATTGATGCTACATGGATGAGTGAAGAGTGTATCAAAAAAAATGGAACTTCAGTTCAAAAAATACTCTCAAGTGGGACTTGAGTTTTTAAAACATGGGAGTATGGTGCAGGAGCACATAGGGAGCACTCCCCACTCTTCACAACTTTTAGATTGATAGGTTAATTTTAATAAGCCTACTTGTAAGACCTAGTCACCCTCGGTGTGGTTCTAAACCATGGGTTTTTTACTATGGTCCAAAGGCACATTTAGGATGTTAGGTTTCCTAGGTGTCTTTTTATGTTGTTTAATAACAAGGCTTGGGCCTATAGGCTCATTAAGAGAAACAATGCAACATTTGGTAAAATTTGCAATAATGTAAGAAATGTTGTCAGCAACTTCTTTGGAAAGTTGCTACCGACCTATTAAAAAAACCACCCAACAGTCACAACCATTTGAAAAATGGTTGGATCCATTGAGGAAAGTCTTCATATAGCCCTTTCAGGTGGGTGGAAGATGTGTTGTTGAATAGTATGGATACTCTATGTAATTTTTGCATTCAATCAATAAAAGATCCCTATTCTCTCTAATTCTTGATTTAAAACACTTTGTGTATGAATTTGTATGAAAGTGTGAAGAAGAGCTTTGTTTGATCTGACACCTATCATGAAGTAGGACTCCATTGTGCTTAGTTTGAATCAATTTGAAGATCAAAGTTGAAATTTGAAGGAATAAGTTTCCAGGTTTTCAGGAAACCCTTCTGGACCAGGATTTTGGTCAGAAATGCCCTAACTTGTGTTTCCTTTGTGGGACTCCCATGTGAAGTTGAGAAATGAAATCGGGGGCAATTTATTTTGATTCCTCTAGAGTGCTGGAGAAGGGGGATTATCTGAGGAAATTTGTTTGCAGATTCTAGACCAAGCATCTCTATGTGGTTGGTTCAGGAAATGAAGAAGTGAAGCAACACAAGCACTTCAAGGGTGGATAAAAGTAGTCTAAAGATAGATTGTTGTCTCTTTGGGATTCCCAATACCATTTCAATTGGTGGTCAACACTAAATGATGAACTGGGGAAGTCTTCTTTCATCAACCGAGTCAATTATCCCTATTAGGACTAGTAGGCCAAGAGTCGTTAAGTTTTGATTTGTGTTTAGGATCTTAGGATCTAGAGGTTTGTTACAATTCATTCAAGGGTGTCTGAAAATACTTTGCTTCCATAGATTCCTTGTAAGGATTTGGAACTAGAACTATAGAACCTCGTCGAAAGGCTACGAGCTCAGTAAGGTCTATACTCTTAGACTTGTTATTCAAATCCTATTGTGTTTGTGGAAATTACTTCCCATAGTAGAAATTTCAGTTGTGTATGGAACCTTTCCATCCCCTTATTATATTTTTAGGTTCCCATTAGAAAGAAAAGTCAGTAAGGAATTTCAGTAAGCATTACTGAGCATTAGGAAATCACTCGATAAAGTTATCAAGCACACTTGCTTAACATAGGCACCGAGCATCGATCGAGTATCAAGCGAGCACTAGTAGAACCCAAGGGATTACAAGCTAGTTGGAGACACTAAATCCTTTTGTGAGGATACTATAAGTAAGTTTCTTTTAGGATCTTCTAAAGGTGTAGAGAACTCTCCTAAGCCCACTTTGGATTAGAGCAACACCAAAGGTCTCACCATTTACCAAGATGCCTAGATAGGGGAGAGCTCTGCGTCAGAGAGTCCTTGGAATCTTCCATGAAAACTCTATTATCCAACAACATCATCACCTTGCCTAACATAAGAGTTTTTTTTTATCTTGAACCTAAACCAAAATATTGGAGAGAGAATGATTTTCTATGACTTCCATTGCAATAAGGGTCATAAAACCAATAACTGCATATGCTTGAAACACATCATACAAGACAAAATTGATAATGGAGAAATCATAATTGACAATCATAAAAGCAGTAATGATCATACAACATTCACAAAACCATTTCTAAAACATGGTCAAGGAGATTCATCTTCTCAGCCTAATGTGGGTGCTAAGGTAAATTATGCTTACTCTAGAAACAATGTTGTCATAACTATGGTTGAACCATGCCTATCTAAGGATTGCAATGTCATCACAATTTTAAGAAAAGCTAGAGATAATCAATCAATCAACTACAGTTACTCGATCAAAATCTCAGGTGCATCTACAAGGACAAAATTTAGATTCATCGAATGTCCCTAATGTGACTTTTAATCTTTCAACTACTTCTAAATAGAAGGCTACCTCTAAATCATCAAATCCTAAAGACACAAGGCCAAAATCATACAGTAATGTCCAACAACTCCAGCATACAAATGGAAAAATATGCATGTTTGAGTTGCTTCAGAAATCTCCAGCTCATAGAGACATTCTATACAAAGCTCTACTTGGATCCAATGTTCTTGACAACCTTGATTTAGATAGATTCTAGACTATGGTTGGTCACATGATGTCTCCATAGTATATCTAATTTTGAGAGGAAGATGATAACTTCTTGAGTCATCTGCATAACCAGCCCTTGTACATTGAAGTCTTGATCCAAAACCATCATGTCAAATGTGTGTTTATAGATGGAGGTGCTGGTCTCAACATTTGTTCTTACAGCTTGATTACACAACTGGGATTATCAGAAGCTTTCATGGATCCTAAAAAGAAGATAATTATCAAGGCATATGATGAACAAGAAAGATCTTCCAAAGGAACAATTGTACTACCAATCTAAATAGGTCCAGTTATCAGAGATATCACATGTCAAGTTCTTGATCTACCTTTGGCTTACAACATCCTTCTAGGGGGACCCTGGATACATGAAATGAGAGCTATTCCTTCCACATACCATCAATGTGTGAAATTTCCTTATGAAGGAGTAGAGGTGATGATTCTGGCTGATCTACCTACCACTTGCAATGCATTGAAAGAAAGTGTTGATAAACTTGTTCCTAATAATAGAGAATCTTCCACTGAGCAACTAGACATTGCATCAACTTCCAAGATAGAAGAACTTGCTAAAGAAGTCAAAATCAAAGACAATGGCATGGGAGAATACACAATGGAACCTATTTTATCTCTTATATCTCTCCCTTTGTCCCCTAAATCTTATGGAAAACCTTGTGACAAAGTGAAACCCACAACTAAAGAATCTCGAGTCATATTTAATGGAAGCTTTGTCACATAACAAGTATCTAAAAAAGAGTTTGAGGAGGAAGAAGCTATTCTTGCATGGTTATACAAGGATGAGTCTAAATCCCAATCAGTCTAGAAATGTGACTCCACTTCAAGAAAAATTCCTCAGAAGTCATATGGACCAGTGGATAAATTAATTACAAAAATGGGATACACTAGAAAAGGACCTCTAAGACTACAAGGTAAAGGTCTTCTATCACCTCTTGATCATCATGGCTAAACAAACAAGAATACAATAGGACTAGGATATCAAAAGAAGCCTTTCTATTGTAGCAAAAAATCTCCACAAGTCTTAGAACAAATTGAACCATGAACAATAATTCAACTAAAGGAAGAAACACTACAATCCAATAGTGATGATTCAAACACCACTGATGAGCTCATTCCTTATGAGTGTTTGCCTAAAGAAATACTAGAACTCCTTAAAGATGAACATAAAACTAAAGAGAACATCAATGTAGTAGACACACAAGAACCTACTATGGAACAAAAGATAGTTGTGCCACAAGAACCAAATGATCTTGAGGAAAACCAAATAGACAAGGAGGAAGGTGGCAACTATTCCAAGAAATATTCTCATGAGTATGAATTCAAATCAGAATTTGACGGTAACCCTTCTTGAGGTATCCATCCTGACTTTACACATGTTCTCAGATTTCCTAGAGGCATAGATGAGGAATCAAATGACTATGAATGGGGAGTCATTCCAGAGGAAGATGAGCTTATCACATAAAACATATTGATGTTGTTCACCAATATGCACCTAAACCCAACATAAGTCTAGAGATAAATAATGAGCTTAACAAGTCTGATCCAGTGATGGCTAAAGTGGACTCCCACAATGACATTGAGCCTATTCACAAATTGAACATTTTGAGTTGTAATATCACCTTCAAACTCGAGATTCAGGTTAGGACCAATGATGACAGATCCATATACGTAAACACTATTTCCCAATCTTTCACCACTTTGCCTATCCAACATCCCAAACTTCTTGACCAAACCTCCATGAATCTGAGCCAAGGTATCTATACCTTTCCAAATGACTATGCCCTTGCTTGCTACCTCAATGCAGTTGAGCCTATGATGACTTCCATTAGTGAAACAAGTGTTAGCATGATGAATTCAGACATCAAGTATCTTATTCAAAAGAATAGAAATAATAGTAAAAATAAAAGGAGTTCTGAGGGTGAAAACCACTTTGTGGCAGTCTTAGAACCTACAAAAGTAAAAATAAATGATGTATCCAAAGGTAAAAACCTCTCTAAGGTGCCTAAGGATGAGATATTTGATGTCCTTCTGAGTCATTTTTAGGATAGATCTCCAGTACTAATTAAGCCCACTCAATCCATCAACTTGGGAATAAAAGAAGAACCACAGTTGATCCATGTAGCACAATCCTTATCAAAAGAAGAAAAGGAAAAAATTATGACATTTATAATAGAAAAGAAGATCAAATTTGCATGGAAATATTCAGATATGCCAAGATTGGATCCTAATCTTATAATGCACCATTTATCTATAGCTCCAGGTGTCAAACCTGTTAAACAAAAATTGAGAAAGATGCATCTAAATGTTGCATTCTTGGTCAAAGATGAATTAGAGAAACTACTAAAAGCTGGATTCATTCATGTTATTGATTATGTTGAATGGGTTTCAAATATTGTACCTGTAACAAAACTAGACAAGTCTATAAGAGTATGCACATATTTTAGAGATGTAAACAAAGCATGCCCTAAAGATGATTTTCCCCTACCTGACATTCATATGATAATGGACATGACTGTGGGATTTGAGATGTATTCTTTAATGGATGGTTTTTCTAGATATAATCAAATCAAAATTGCTCCAGAGGATCAAGAGAAAATTGCTTTCACATGTGTGTGGAGAACAATCTGTTGGAATGTCATGCCATTTGGGCTTAAGAATGTAGGTGCTACATATCAAAGAGATATGATATCTATATTTCATGACATGATGCATTGAACTATGGAGGATTATGTTGATGATACTTTAGAAAAATATATGATAAGATCTAAACATATAAATGATTTGAGAAAAATATTAGATCAAATGGAGAATTTTAGTCTCAGAGTGAACCCTAAGAAGTGTGCTTTTGGTGTCATTTCTGGAAAGCTCTTAGGCTACATTATTTCAAAGAATGGAATTGAAGTAGATCCAGCTAAGGTCAAAGTTATCATGGAGATTCAACCTCCCAAGAATAAATTAGTCAAATGAGAACATTACAAGGGAGAGTAAAATCTATTAAACACTTCATATCTTAGCTAGCATACATATCACAACCTTTCACAATGACATTACATAAAGGTGTGACCTTTGCATGGAATGAGGAATGTGAAAATAAATTTAATCATGTCAAGAAATATCTATCAAATCCTCCTATTTTGATGCCTCATATTCAAGGGAAGCCATTCATGTTACATGTCTCTACCACAGATACATCACTGGGGGCATTGCTAGCACAACATGATTAGACCAAGAAGGAAAGAGATATATACTATATCAATAGAACATTGGTAGCATATGAAAAGAACTATTCAATGATTGAGAAAGATTGTCTAGCTATGATCTTTGCATCACATAAACTGAGACACTACATGTTAGCTCATACCACACATTTGGTAGCTAAGATTGATCCACTAAAGTACCTACTAAGAAAAGCTGCCTCATAGGAAGATTAGCTAAATGGGTAATGCTATTAAGTGAGTTTGACATTGAATATGTTGAAAGAAAATCTATCAAAGGCCAGGTTATTGCTAATCAATTGGCTAATGCACCTTTGTGTTATGATACACCAATGCAAATGGAATTCCTAGATTCCTCTATCATGAATCTTTTTTCTAGAACATGGAAGTTATTCTTTGATGGCTCCTATACATAGAATGGATCTAGAGTAGGCATATTGCTCATCACTCCTCAAGGATACTTGATCCCTAAAGTATTCAAAATAAAGTTTCCTTGCACAAACAATATTGCTGAATATGAAGCCCTTCTTAATGGCATGAAGATAGCAATTGAATGGAGAGTAATAGAACTACACATTCATGGAGACTCACAACTTGAAATATAACAAGTCAATCATGTGTATCAAACAAAAGATGGAAAGATAATCCCATACAAGAGAATGGTAGATGATCTAAAAAAATATTTCATATCTATCACCTTGAGAAAATTCCTAAAATAGAGAACAAAGCTGCTAATGCTATGGAAACACTATCTACTTTATTATAGCAGCCCAAACATGAGCTATGCAATGAGTTCCTAGTGGAAGCATTATCTTATCCTGCATATGATTCCTACAAAACCTGCATGATCTGCACTATTGTTGACCATGATTCATCTAGATATAAAAACCTTTTCTCCTAGCTCCAAGACCAAATCATTCTTGATACCTTCAACTACCATGATAAACAATACCTTATCTTCACTGCATCCTGGTATGTCATCATTGGTAATGATCTATACAAATGAGGTCTAGATGGTACACTCCTTAGATGTTTAGAATGCCAAGAGTCTCAACGTGCATTAGAGGAAGTCCACAAGGGTATATGTGGATCACATTCCAATGATTTAACACTAGCTTGAAAACTTATTAGGGCTGGGTACTATTGGCCTGAAATGGAAAAAGAGGCTATCAAGGTTGCTAAGAATTGTCAAAAGTGTCAAGTACATGGTAACTTAATTCATGCACTAGGGAGAGATCTAATTTTGTTTACTACACAATGACCTTTTCACCAATGGGCATTTGATCTTATAGGATCCATACATCCTCATTATTCTAATGGTCATACCCATATTATTATAGCTATAGACTATTTCAAAAAATGGTTAGAAGCAGTCCTTTTAACTCAAGCAACCAGCAAGAAAATATCAATGTTCATCCTGAACTACATCATATGTCAGTATGGTATTCCACACTCTATAGTCATAGATAATGGTGGACAATTAAAGAACATAGACTTAGATGATCTATGTGCCAAATTCAAGATTACACAACATTGGTCATCAATCTACTATCCTCAAGGGAATGGACAAGTAGAGGCATCTAACAAAAATCTATTGAAAATCTTACATCACACAATTAATAAAATAGGAAGAGACTAGCATCTCATGATCAATCCATGTCTTTGGGCCTATAGAACAAGTATCAGAACACCCTCTGGGGCTACACCATTCCCTTTAGTTTATGGTTCTGAAGCGGTACTACCTATTGAGGTTGAAATCCCATCACTAAGAATCAGAATGCATGGTCTAGTAACTGATGATGACTACAGAGTGTCTAGGTTGCAAGAACTTGAACTGCTAGATGAGCGTATACATGCAACATATGATCATCTTAGAGTCTATCAGAAAAGAATGTCTAGAGGCTACAACAAGAAAGTCAGACATAGAGAAGTTCAGGTTGGCAATCTAGTCTTGAGAGAGAATCCTAAAAAATCAATCACATAGAGAGCACAAGGGGAAGTTTGAATCCAAATGGCTAGGTCCCTTTGTTATCTCTACTAATTTTGGCTCTGGAGCCTATCAACTCTCAATGACTGAAGGAGAATAGATCCAAGAACCAATAAACATTCTTCATCTGAAGAAATTCTACACCTATGGCATTGAGTATTAAAACATGTCTTGAAGAAATCATAAAAATAAGAAAAAGTCCTAAAAAAATGATCATCCTGGTGAAAACCTAGCCAATAGGAACCTTGATGTATCACAAAAAAAAATTTAAAAAATCAAAAGTACAAAAAAATTGAAAAAAATGAAAAATACAAAAAAATGAGAAAAAGAAAAAGTGCCTTGGTGAAAACCTGGAAACAGGCACCTTGGTAGAAAAAATAGAATGTCTGCAAGATGGTGAAAACCTAGCAAATAGGTGCCACTTGTTTCAAAGTGCTCCATCTATCAGTGCAATCTTGGTCTCTCCTAGCTTTCAGTCTTGTTTTAGTTTGTACATACCTCCCGATTTGTTTCCACATTCCTGTTTTCAATAAAGTCGGTCTGTGCACCAATCAGCTCAAACATCTATATCCTATCAATGTTCAAACTTGGGGGCAATCAAAGTCATATCCTATAGTCCTCAGTATCTCAAAATGTTTCATATCTAGTTAGGGTCCTTTAAAGCTACATCTAAGTCAGTCTATCTGTCTCCTTTCCAGAAAGGATTTTGCATCTACAACAACACAAACAAACATCAACACAAACTAAAAACAATGTTTGCTTCATTTCTTTTATCTCCTTGTATGCTTACTGATTCACATTGAGATTTTTGCATATTATGTCAAATTGAGCTCTTCGATGATGTCCTTTAAAGGATTTAGAGAGTGATGACTAGGGGCATAATCTTTTCTTTGATTTCTTCTTTGAGTGAAAATCTAACAACTTTGGAAAATCTAGATTGAAATGGTGTCTGTTTATAAGAGCCTCCATCATGTGTTGGATGGCCATGAGTACCTTGACCATTGATACCTAGAAAATTCAAGGAAGCTTGATCTAGCTTACATCTTTTTGAATAATTTCTCAATCCTATTGTGAATGGCTATTATCAAAGGATGTGAATGATAAAGGGTCACTGCGGGTAATTCACATTGGAGACAAGAATGAATTTTGCAAATTGTTTGGCATGTTTTTTCTACAAGGCACATTCAGGTCATCAAAATGTTCATGTTTTGATGCTTATACCAATTGCTATATCAAAATGGACATGATATTCAGGTCATCCTAGCATTTGTACCTTGGTGCTTATATCTAATCCGACATTCTGAAAACAAAATCAATATTCATATGTCCATGGTTGTCTAGCCAGTGGGCATTTTATTGACTTTGGTGCAAAAATCAATATTCATATATTCATAGTTTCCTAACTAGTGTATGTTGTATTGATTCATTCGGTTACCTAAAAAAAATTCAATGATGAAAATGACCGACACATGATCAGTGACTAGGTCCTAGTTCTTAGGTTTGCATTTTGTTTTGGACTTTGCATGATTGCATTTATCTCATGATTGCCTAAATCAGCTTGATGCTTAATGATTCTCCAAAACTATGCTAAACACATCATAAGGACTAAGTATTGCATGAAGGTCTTCTCAATAGATCACCAAGCAGGAACCCTTGGCTAATTTCAATGTTCTGAACCCATTTTTGGGATCAAAATCAAAATCTAAGATCATTTATATTGTGAACATAGTGATTTAAAATTTTTGGAGCTATGATGGCCGAATGCTTGCATAATCGACCTTCAATCGTCACAAAAATCCAAAATTCAACTTAAGTGTTTATCTTACATCAAACTATTCAAATTTCAACTTGGTCAACAATGGTAAAATCATGGTCAAACCTAGTCAAACTTTGTCTTAAAGACCTCCAAACGATGCTTAACGCATTCTCGGACATGTATAACCACTTCTCAAATAAATTTACATACTTCTAAACCACTTAATGCTGAATTTTCTTGTCAGATTTTGATTTTCATCCCAAAGGGGGCATGGTATTGCACAATCAATTAGATTTGTAAATCAAATTTGTTTCCTCAGCAATGAAGGCAATAACCACATCTAGTTATTGATTCATCAAAAGACCTCATTTCTTGTAGCACATCGCTTGGGGAACATCAGATTCATCGAGATCCATATCAATCTGGTATCCTAATCAATCTTGTAAACTATATCAACTTTTCGTAACCATCGGTTCATTAGTGTTATTTCCTTGGTTCTTCATAACTGAAGGGTTCAGATGTGATACCATTTTGATTCCTTTGGACAATCAAGTCTGGAATCAGGTCACTCACTTCTTCGTAATCATAAAGTTCAAAATCAGGCATTTTGATACTTTTTCATAATCACTGGTTCGTTGTTGCTATAGTTGACATCATCACGATTCTTGGTCAACTAGGACTTGAATCAACTTTTCCAATCTTTCAATCGATTTATGTCTCAGAATTGGTTAATCTCTCAGAATCTTTCATCATCATCAAACATAGATTATTCTTTGAACCATTGCACTTCGCACAGTAATTCAAAGAGGGGCAAAATGTAATACCCCAAAAATGGGCTATAGGTTCATTAACCTCTTACGTCAACAATTCAATCAAAATTGACATCAAAGTCCTAACCTAGGCACATCTACACATCAGTTTATCAAAAACCTAATTGATTATCTTAATTTTGCATTGGGGAATATTCCTTGAATATTCCTAATTTATCATAATTATTTTTAATTGAATATTATTTGATAATAAATGTCATTATTTATCCTAAAGTTGATTAATTAAATATGATGAATATTAAATTAATTAATTTAATTCTGCAACTTAATTATTTAATTAGATTTAATTGCATTTATTCCTAATTAATATTATTTTTATTTTGATGATAAATCAAAATTCCTACAAACAATCAATTGAATATTCATTTAATTGATTTAAAATCAAAGTTGTCAAATTTAATGATTTAATTGGAATAAAGTTTGATTTAATAATTGATTAACCCATAAATCAATTGTTTTAATTTTAAAAAAATAGTTAAGTGGAAAATAAATCACTTTATTTATTAAATTAATTCATATTAAATCATGCACAATAAGAAAAGCAGTTAACTTTAAATCAATTTTCAATTTCAATTTGTTAACTTTCTAAACTCAACATTTTATGATGAGTTGAAAAAGAGAACTAAACTCTATTTTGAGATAAAAACTACTTTGGCATGATTTTATGAGTTTATTTATTCTTAATTTCTTGTTAACTCAGAAATCAACCTGAGTTTATCAAGAGTGATTTATGGTTTTTCTTATGCATCCTCAAACCTTGGATTTATATAAAAATAAGGCTCATCTCTTCACAAAGATATCTCTTGAATTTGCCTAATTACCTCGGCAAAATTGCATATGAAGAATCAAGCTTTTGCGATAGGCGACTTTGTGAGATCAATTCATAGTTTTTCATAGCTTTGAATAGATTTTAATATCAATTCATATCATTCTTAGATTAAATCTGCATATCATTTTCAATCAATTCCAACTTAGATTCATACAGTCTTTCATCCTAATTGCATATGAAATACAAAAATATAGATTAGTCTGCATTCATTCTACATTCATCTTTTAGTATTAAATCCTTTTTTTAGGTGTTGCATTGTTACTCATCTCAGTCTAATCTCAGAATATATACTCGCACCTACTAGAATATAGTAAATTGCCTGGTTAGCTTAGTTTTAATTACCTACAGATTTTGATTTTGCTAACCTGTAATGTTTTACTAAAGTGTTGTGTCCACAGCTAGGTACAATTTTCACACACACATTTCTGGTGCCCATCATGGAAGAAATCTCCATGAGTGTGGTCACTTGTTGGGCTATTAGATCTCCCTAGTAGCTCCTAATTGATTAAATTCTCAGACTGTGTCAAAACCCCAATGCGCTTGGATTGGAGTTCGCCCTCTTGAGATCACAAAAGTTGCAGAGTCAGGCCATTACTACAAACCCTAGTGAGGCCAAATTTTTCATTTTCTAGGACTATGTGCATTATTGAAAAACTATTGAGAACATACACAAGTAGCATTCCTATGGATTAGAACAATAAGTCACTAAATTGCTTGTTCATGTGCAAGGTTTCTTTTGTCCTTGTTCATTGTTTTCAGATGATTGATTGCTTCCCTTTGCTTGCTATTCTACATGTTTTCTATCTACTTGTGTTGGCAATTTGGCTGATTTGATTACATAGATGTTGTCATTATGGAAACATATGATCCACATGAAGATCGAACAGGTCAGAGAGCAAGTATGACAAAGCGCATTGCAAATTTGTCTAAGTGTGGGACAATATTTTTACCAGTGAACTTGGACACAATTTTTGTTTGCAACATTGATTGGAGTAAGTTCAATTCTTGCACACTTTAACATAGACTCTATGATGACTATTGAACACCCATCTTAGAGCGTAAGTCAGTACAACATGTACGGAAGAAGTTATGACAGTTTTACCAAAGAGAGTGTCAAGACGACAGGACAAAATATGAAGACAAAACTAGTAAAGAGTTAAGGGATTACTTTTTTTATCAAAATAATGACTTAACAATATAAAGGGATGACATCCTAGATGTTAACTCTTGGATAAATTTATTTGTATAAATTTAATTGTAATTTTAGAAGGAACACAATAGTGTGGAAAAGTGATATGATGCAAAATATATGAAGCATGTGTAATAGCGATAGTGAAAGAGCAGTGAAGAGATATTGATGCAAGCAGTATAAGGTTATGTACCTTAACCTATTTTTTTAATTAGTGTATATTGTACGTTACTTGTTTGGGCAGTGGGCTCATCTCGCAATCACATTTCATACTACCAACTCCTAAGAGGCTTTAGGCTTCTAACAAGGCCTATAGTCCCTTAATCAAGACTGATACACTATACACTTGTAATAGACTCCTAACAGGGTCAACATCCTTAACATGATACTTTTGATTAGTGGATCTTTGTGGGTACCATCGCCACCGGGGTTTTCCCTAGGCCAGGGTTTCCTTGAGAACAAATAATGTGTTATGAGTTCTTTATTATTATGCATGTTGTTTAACTTCTTATGTCATGCATGTATAAAGATAATCTGTTATATCCATAATTGGGCAAAAGATAAAGTTTGTAGAATACTGATTCACCAGCCCCTCTCAATATTCCCTATTTCTAACAATTGGTATTAGAGCTTAGTTACTCGAAAAATAATCATTCAAGGAAAGCCTAGCAGCTTGAGGAAGATCTCTATGGATATGGATCAAGTATAGAAAAATCTTGAAGAAGCTCTTGAATAGATTGACTTGCTTACTATTGAAAAAGATACTTTGAAAAGAAAGTATGATGATGCAAAGAACCTAATTGAGAAATTGAAAAACAAATTGGAAGATCTGAGATCTGAAAATGAATCCGAAGTTTTTATTGAAGATTCTGATGACAATTTATAAAAATCAAATGAGATCCTTAAGCATGAACTAAAGATAGAAAATTTGAAGCTTAGTTTGAAAGATGGAAATGGCAAGAATGAAGCAAATCTGAAATTTGAGAATGAAAGTCTAAAGATTGAAAATGAAGGACTAAAATCTAAACTTTGTAAAGTAACATTTGTACTTGAGAAAGTCAATTTGCAGTATGAACTTGAGAAATACAATAAGATTGTGAAAGGTGAACTGACTCAGTCCAAACAACAACTTGAAAGGCTATATTCAACTAGTGAGAAGATTGATTGATGGGGAGGTTAGGATAGACTAGCTAGTCTATGCCTCTGATCCTTAACCAGGACCCTAGTGTTCTCATAACACCTATGAAGGTCTATAGGATTCTCTTCTCATCAAAAGATCCCTTGACCTAGCCTAACCTAACCATCAAGTATAGCTTTATAAACTTGCATCCTATCAAGAATTGCTTCCTAGCACTATTCCTTACATAGGCTTATAAGGGTCTTTTAGGGTTCAGTTACCTTCCCAAGCTCTGAGAGTGAATTTGATGATCTCCAAGGTGTTTTTAGGACATTTGAAACATCTTCAAGGCATTAGTGAGGTTGGTTCATCACCCAATTTCATACTTCCTTCCCTAAATAGGCTACAAGGAAATGCCCAATTAGGCCTCCCTTTGGCTTTCCAAGAATTTTCACCACTATCCTACACTAAATCAAAATTCCTATCCAAAAGGAACTTCACTAAAAATGTCTAACTCTCAAATATTTTTGGGGTCTTGGGCCTCCATCTGTCTATACAATGCTTCTTCCAAGAATGAGGGTTTTCAGTGCTTTTGGAACCTCACAGAGTTATAGGTCTTCTTGGATTTCTTCAACACCTTTCCTAGATTCGTCAAGGTCTCTCCTTCATAGAATATTTCCTTCATACATGTCCCTTGATTCCCTCCAAAGGGATTTCTTTGAAACTCTTTCCTCTATCTTGTAGAGCACTTGTATTGCTGACTGCTCCTAATTGGGCATGGCCTCAGCTCACCTAGGGCATGGTCAAAAAAATAGGTGCACTCAAACTCCAGGGCCCTATAGACATATTCATACAAGGTAGGGTCTATAACTTTAGATTCCAAGGTTCCATGGTGTGGTCACGGTGGAAACAAAAGTTACAACCCTTTATCTACACACCTCTCCAAACTGGTAGAGGACTGGAAAATGTAAAGAAATGAACAAAATGTAAACTAAAACTTGAAATGAACTAAACCTAACACACACACATGAAAGTATAAATACATAAGACAATGTCTCCTGCATAGATGCACAAAAACTTCACTCTATTCACATGCAATCAGTCCATCAACAGTGACTATTACACACAAAACTCTTTCATACTATTCTTTCCGTACATAATCATACAAAGTGATCTGTAACCTTCATATTAGGGTTTTTCAGGTCCTTTATAGTCTTTATCTTGGGGTGTGGGTCTGGTTAGGGCTTTTTAGCCACTTAGCAAAGCTATGTAATATAAAAAGAAAACTTGTTTAGCAACTTTTGAGCAATTTTTTGTTGCTTGAGCATCTTTTCTCTTACACTTCAAATGACCATTTATAGGTCCTTATAATGCACACATTTTCTCATACCTCAACCAAACACCTAAATCTAGACTCCTACTAACATGGCAGATCAATGACCTTAGGATGACAGGATGCCCTAAGTCATTGTGCCATTTACATCAAGAACCAACTGAACTTCTAGGACCTAGCCTAGGCCTAGACACACACACACTAAGCCAAGCTCTTATTATAATTCCAGGCTTCACTTAAGAAGTTCAAAAAAACAAAAATAGATGGTGGGAGCCCTTATAAGGGTGCTCCTACACTATACTCCCCCTCAGCACAAACTAAGACACTTTGGGGTCAAGAAGAGCCATGTCAACTCCAAAATTCTTGAATTGTCCTTCCTCAATCCAGGTGGCTTCAGATTCAGGCTGATCCATCCATTTGATCAGATGTTCCATGTAAACTTAATGTCTAGTAGTCTTCTTCACTTTGGATTCTAATATCTTCTCTACTTTGGCTGGCTTCTTCTTGGGCATTGCATTGGTGTCTATGTCTTGCAGCACCTTTGGTGGATCCATACCTTGCTATTTGATGTCTCCTTTGAGCATAACTAGGTCTGCAACATTAAACACTAATGAGATGGCTAAATCAGATGGAAAGTCCACCTTATAAGCATTCTCTCCATATTTGGCTAGAATCTAACATGGGCCTACTCTCCTCATTTTTAGCTTGGTGGGCATGCCCTTCTACATCCTTTCTTTGTTAAGATGAACCATGACATAGTCCCCAATCTGAAACTATATTTCTTTCCTCTTTTCATCCACTTTAGCTTTGAGTTTACGAGTGGACTCCATGATGGTTTTCTTCACCTGCTCTTGAGCCTCCTTGATAGTTTGAGTGAAATCTTTAGCTTCTCCACTCTTCAACTCCATAGAACCTAAGTCTTTTAACTCACACACTCCTCTAGGGTGTCTTCCATACATAATCTCAAAAGGACTTCTTCTTGTGGTCATGTTTACACTATCATTTTAAGCATATTCAGCCTAAGATATAACAAGATCCCAAGTCTGCCCATACTCCTTTGTCAAACACCTTAGAAAGTTGCCAACCACCCTGTTTATGACTTCAATTTGACCATCAGTTTGAGGATGGTATGCTGAACTGAAAGAGAGATTATTTCCTAACCTTTTCCATAAGGTTTGCCAAAAATGACCCATGAACTTGGTATCTCTATCAGACACAATACTTAGAGGGAGTCCATGAATCCTAACTATCTCTTTGAAAAAAAGGTGTGCTACATAGCTTGCATCATGAGTAGTTCTACATGGAATGAAATGACTCATTTTAGAGAACCTATCTACTACAACATAGATGCTATCCATTCTTGATTTGGTTTTAGGGAGTCCAACCAAAAAGTCCATGCTCACACACTCCCAAGGCCTATTTGGAATTGGCAAAGGTTGATAGAGTCCTGCATGGCTTGAACCTCCTTTGGCTCTTTGGCACACTCCACATTTCTCTACATATCTTCTCACATTCCTTGCTATCTTAGGCCAAAAATAGTATCTTTGCACCAACTCCAATGTCTTATTGATGCCAAAATTTCCACTTAGTCTACCATTATGCTTCTCTTGAATCAAATTTTCCCTCATAGATCATCTACGTACACATAGCTGATTACCTTTAAACAACAATCCATTTTGAAGGGTATAATCTACAAACTTGCCATGGAAATTATTCTCAAACTCTTGGCACACCTTTTAGGCTTGTGAGAAGTCTTCATCCTCCTCATATAAGTCTTTGAAACCTACTATTCCAATGCTTTGTAGTTGTACTTCTTGGATAGTCAAAAGCTTTCTACTCAAGGCATCTGCTACCTTGTTGAGCTACCCTTTCTTGTGTTTAATTGTAAAGGTAAAGGGTTGGAGATACTCCATCCACTTCAAATGCCTATTGCTAAGCTTCTCTTGAGTATTTATATAGCTCAAAGCCTGATTATCAGTAAATACAACAAATTCTTTTGGCAAGAGGTAATGCCTCCACTTCTTGAGGGATTGTACTAATGCATACAATTCTAAGTCATAAGCTGAATACTTTTTCTTTGCCTCATTGAGTTTCTCACTGAAGAATGCCATAGGCCTTCCTTCTTGACTCAATAAACCCCCTACTACTACACCACTTGCATCACATTCAATTGTGAACAACTTATCAAAAGTAGGTAAGAGTAAGATAGGTTTGGTAGCTACCTCTTGCTTGAATGTTTGAAATGCTTTCTCATCTACCTCAGTCCACTTGAACTAGGTTTTAAGTCCTCCCTTGGTGGTGTCTAGCACTGGAGCACAAATCCCACTAAATTTTCTCACAAACTTTCTATAAAATTGGGCTAACCCATGAAAACTTCTAACTTCAGTCCATGTTTTAGGGGTAGGCCAATTCAAGATTGCCTCCACCTTTCTTGGGTCCATTTTCAAAGTACCCTTGGACACCACAAATCCCAAGTAAACCAGCTCCTACTACATGAATTCACACTTCTCTAGGTTGATAGCCAATTTATCCTCATGTAGCTTCTTCATAACCAACCTCAAGTGCTCAAGATGTTCTGCTTTGGTTTTTCTATAGATGAGTATATCATCTAGATACACCACTACAAATCTACCTGTGAAGTCCTTCAAGACCTCATTCATCAACCTCATGAAGGTGCTTGGAGCATTGGTAAGCCCAAATGGCATCACAAGCCATTCATACAATCCATCTGTGGTTTTAAAAGTGGTCTTCCACTCATCACCCTACTTGATTCTAATTTGGTGATAACCAATTTCTAAATCCAACTTAGTGAAATACATAGCACCTCCTAAGCAATCCATCAAATCTTCTATTATTGGAATTGGGAACCTATACCTGATAGTGATCCTGTTGATAGCACTTGAATCTATGCAAAGTCTCCATTTTCCTCTATTCTTGGATGCCAAGACCATTGGGATTGCACATGGACTAATACTCTTCTTAATCAATCCTTGATCCAATAGCTCTTGCACTTGTCTTGCCACTTCCTTATTCTGATCAGGGCTAAGCTTGTAGGCTTCTTTGTTAGATAGAGATGCACTAGGTATAAAGTCTATTTGATGACTTATGGCCCTTCTTGGAGGTAGTGTTGCAGGGGTTCCATCACTCACAATGTCTTTGAATTCTTCTAACATTTGCTGCACTTCCAATGGTGTTTCTACTTGCAACTTCTTGTCATCCTCCTTTGGCTTCACCATGATAGCACATCCTATTGTCTCCTCATCATGTAGTGCATGTAGGAACTCCTTACCACTGCTAAGTAACACACTACGTGTCTTTGAAGTGCCTTCTTCATTCTCTATTATGGACTGAATCTTTAATGTTCTCCCATCTTTCTTGAAAGAAATGGAGTTCTCCTCTCCATCATAGATCACCTTCTTATCAAATTGCTAAGGTCTTCCCAATAAGAAATGGCATGCATCCATGGCCAGGACATCACAAAGCACTTTTTCCTTATAGCCTGCAATTGAAAACTCCACCCATGTCTTCTCATTTACTAGCACACTCTGCTCTTGATTCAACCAAGTCACCTTGTAGGGGTTTTCATGGGGAACCTTTGTAAGTTTGAGCTTCTTTGCTACTTCCTCTACTATGATGTTATCAGTGGACCCTGAATCCTCTATAACCTTGCAAACCTATCCTTGTATCTTGCATCTGAATCTAAAAAGAGCTCTCCTCTACTTGGGTTCACCTTGGTAAGGTTTCCTTATAAGTACTCTTCTAAACATTAAGTTTTCACCCATTTATGATTCTAGTTTGCTGACCTCATTGGTACATGAGCTGCTGCTATCTTCTTGGGTATAGGCTACCCTCTTTTCATTGCTTGAGCTTGATGGCTTGTCAGGAAACCTATAAGCAGGGTGCCCAAGCTGTCCACATAGATAGCATTTCATTGTGGAAAAGTAGGAGCTACTTCTTCCTACACCTCTTCCTCTATTTCCTTGAGAACCTCTTCCTCTACCAAAAGATCCTCTTGTACTAATTTCTGAAATTTGTTCCAAAAGTTTTCTTTCCCCTTGGTTTCTAGCATCACCACCTCTTCCACTAGAACCCCCTCTTTGACCCCCTCTAGAGTCTCTACCTCTTCCCCTGTTCTTTGAATTGGGTTCCTGCATCCTTCTTTGTTTATCTTCAAGATTTTGTGCCATATCCTGACATCCAAGCACTATGGTGGGAGTGAACAAACTCATCTCCTCTTCTATGCTCCATTTCAAACCACTTAGGTACCTTGCCACTTTGATACTTTCCTCTTCTTTGATCTTGGATCTTAAGCTCAACTTGTGAAACTCTTTAGTGTAGGTGGCTACATCCATCTCCTTTTGGTTGAGATTCAATCTCCTCCTATGCTACTAGATCTCATAATCTATAGGTAGGTATGCTTCCCTCACTTTATTGACCATCAATTTCCAATTAGAGATTGGGTTCTTTCCCTCTTTCTCTCTTTCATCTTGCAAGTAGTTCCACCAAGTTAAATCTTGACCCCTCAACCTAGACTTGGCCACTTTTACCTTCTATGCCTCTGAGATCTCTTCACATTTGAAGTGATTCCCCATGCCTTCAATCCATTGCATCACAAGCTCTATATCCATCCTGCCTATAAGTAATGTGACACCTTCAAGTGCCTTGCCAGTGATAGCCTTCAAAGATTTAAGGAATTTCTCATCTTGGGTTGAAGGATCAGGTGTAGGTATATCATCATCAATGGTCTTCTCTTTCTCTTTGGAATCTTGCTTCTCCATACTATCTTTCACCTTATCTGCCTTTGCTTGGACATCATCCAGGAGTTGTTGCATTTGCATCAATCTTTCTTGTAGGAGTCTATTAGCTTCCTCCTGATCTTCCACCTTCTTAGCAAGCTCTGCATTAGTCACCATTTTCTTCTTTTGTGATGATCCAACTAACTATTCTAAAGGTTGAAACATCCACTTTCCACTTCCCAAGCCTTAAGAGGCTTTGATACCAATCTGATGGGGAGGTTAGGATAGACTAGCTAGTCTATGCCTCTGATCCTTAACCAGGACCCTAGTGTTCTCCTGACACCTATGAAGGTCTATAGGATTCTCTTCTCATCAAAAGATCCCCTGACCTAGCCTAACCTAACCATCAGCTATAGCTTTATCAACTTTCATCCTATCAAGAATTGCTTCCTAGGACCATCCCTTACATAGGCTTATAAGGGTCTTTTAGGGTTCAGTTACCTTCCCAAGCTTTGACAGTGAATTTGATGAGTTCCAAGGTGTTTTTGGGACATTTGAAACATCTTCAAGGCATTAGTGAGGTTGGGTCATCACCCAATTTCATACTTACTTCCCAAAATAGGGCTACAAGGAAATGCCCAATTAGGCCTCCCTTCGGCTTTCTAGGACTTTTCACCACTTTCCTGCACTGAATCAAAATTCCTATTCAAAAGGAACTTCACTAAAAATGTATAACTCTGAAATATTTTTGGGGTCTTGGGCCTCCATCTATTCGTACAACACTTCTTCCAAGAATGGGTGTTTTCAATGCTTTTGGAACCTCACAGAGTTACAGGTCTTCTTGGATTTCTTCAACACCTTTCCTAGATTCCTTAGGGTCTCTCCTTCATAGCATATTTCCTTCATACATGTCCCTTGACTCCCTCCAAAGGGCTTTCTTTGAAACTCTTTCCTTTGTCTTCTAGAGCACTTGTACTACTGACCACTCCTAACCAGGCATGGCCTTAGCTCACCTAAGGCATGGTCAAACAAATAGGTGCACTTAGACTCCAGGGTCCTGCAAACATATTCATATAAGGTAGGATTTTTACCTTTAGATTCCAAGGTTCCATGGTGTGGCCACAGTGGAAACAAAAGTTACAACCCTTTATCTACATGCCTCTCCAAACTACCAGAGGACTGGCAAATGTAAAGAAATGAACAAAATGTAAACTAAAACTTGAAAATAACTAAAACTAACACACACACATGAAAGTCTAAATACAAAAGACAATTTCTTCTACATAGATGCACCAAAACTTCACTCTATTCACATGCAATTAGTCCATCAATAGTGACTGTTACACACAAAACTCTGTTCAGACTGTTCTTTCCTTACAGAATCATACAAAGTGATCTCCAACCTTCATATTAGGGTTTTTCAGGTCTTTTATAGTCTTTATCTTAGGGTGTGGGTCTGGTTAGGGCTTTTCAGCCACTTAGAAAAGCTAGGTAATATAAAAAGAAAAGTTGCTAGCAACTTTTTGTTGCTTGAGCATCTTTGCTCTTACACTTCAAATGACCATTTATAGGTCCTTCTAAGGCACACATGTGCTCATACCTCAACCAAACACCTGAACCTAGACTCCTACTAACATGGTAGATCAATGAACTCAGGATGACAACATGCCCTGAGTCATTGTGCCATTTACATTGAGATCCAACTGAAGTTCTGGGACCTAGCCTAGGCCTAGACACATACACACACTAAGCCAAGCTCTTATTATAATTACAAGCTTCACTTAAGAAGTTCAAGACAAAAAAAATCGATGGTGGGAGCCCTTATAAGGGTGCTCCGACACCATTAATGAACAAATATCTTATCAAAAACCATTCTATGATAAGACTGGTCTTGGATTCAACACTTTTAAAGAAAATTATGAAAGCAAGGAACCCGATCTGAAAATATCTGAAAGCATAGATGAGAACAAGCCTGATAAGATCAACAAATCTAAAGATACACCTAAAGAAGAAGAATCAATGAAGCAATAGGAATCAACCAAAGATATGCAAAAAGAATTCAAAGGTAGATGTTTTGATTTTAATACTATTGGTCATATGAAGAGAGATTTCATAGGTAAACAATTTAAACCTCTTAATGGTTATTATTACAATTGTCATGTTTTTGGACATAGAGCTATTGACTGTAGGAAACCTAAATTTATTGAGAATAATGATGGTAGTAGAATGTTCAGGAATACTAACAATGTAGATAAGAAACCTACTGAAGAAATGGAGTAATATTTTATAGATACAACAAGGTTGGACACATTGTTAGAAACTGCAAATCACAAATCAATCAACTTGGACCAAGATATGGAAACAATGGAATTGTTTGTTAGATATGCAACAAGATTGGACATACAGAAAGGTTTTGCAGAATGAATAATAAAGTTTTTCATCCTAATCCTAATCCCAGAAATCATGCAAGAAGAAATGAAGATGCAAGTAACAGTCATAAAGGATGCTGTAGTAATTCAGATGAAGTGAAGTTTATCAAAAGCATAGATCAAGGAGACATATTCAACATTGAAGGTAATGAGGAAGGTGAAGTATTGAAAGGTAAGAATGAATCTTTACCTGACCTATCTCAAAGTACTTAATAAATGTAAATTGCAGCATAATAGGAAGTTAGATTAGTGTAGAAGTAGATATATGATGAACTGAGTCTTACGTAGTTAATGCAAGGTAGATTATGATATTCTAATGCTATGGTTAAGAGTGCAAATAAAATTATTATGTTTTGCAAGATTGCAAGAAGTTTTAAGTTTTGCAGGTTAGCAGAAACAACTTTTTGGAAAGAAGTGGCAAAAGAATTGAATGCGATGTCAGATCTAAGTGAGATTGAATTAATAAAAGATTATGATCAGTATTATTTGATCATCAAAGAAAATTCAAGTGTCAATGAGATCAAAGAGTAGTGATTGAAAGCATTTTGCAAGGATTTGGAGAAGAATTTTGTGATGAATCTACGCAAGCCCTAAATTCATGAAATTAAGGTATTTTACTTGACAAATCTTTGAATCAGTAAAGGAATTTGAAGAAATTATGGATGTTTCTTTAATACACAATGTTAGAGATAAGAATAGACCTAAATTGAAAAGGGAACTAGTAGAATCCTTGGAAGATGACCGTAGGTTTGCATTATCGTCCATACCAGATGGAGTTTTACACTTTAAAAATGTCAGAAGTTATCTTTGATGCAAACTAGAGACAGTGAGTGATAGTGATTTCACAAATGAATATCATAAGATTTACAATCAGGATATGACACTGAAACAAGGTTTTGAATATTTGGAACATAATGAAATTGTTAAGTATGGATTACAGTATGAATTTGATAATGAAGAATGCACTAAGATTATCTTGAGTAGAATTCATAATGGAAAGTTTTGGCTAGAAGATAGAGTGATAGATATTACAGTAGATTTGATTCATGAAGTCACTGGATTATCTAAAACTAGAGATATTCCTTTAAATGAGAAAAATATTCATTGATAACACAAACTCATCCTATAATGGTAGATGAATTGTGATTATTAAGATCAAACAAGATGATGTGAGATACTTATGCAAGATCCTAACTACTAAGTTTTGTGCAAATTCAAGAGAGGATGACATGGAAGTTGGAATGGTACATGCAGCCTATCTAATGTGTGTTGACAGGGTACAAGTTAATATGTGTGAAATTCTAAGAATTTAATTGTTTGAGAACTTGGAGAAGATTAAGAAAAATAAGTATACACAGTTTAGGTTCTCATCCCTAATCACTTATATGTTCTTTCATCTTTTGAGGAGATTTCCTTACACCATTGGAAATGACTAGAATGATGGACAAAATAGAATGGAAAGGATTAACCTAGTGTATAGAAGACATGTTATTGACAGTGTAAATGAGAGTGTAGTACTGGTTATTAAGACATTTCAGAATATTATGTCTAGCAGATCAAGGATCCCTAAGTCTCTTGTTGAAAAATATAAAGATGATATATGTTTTATGGTGGATACTGAATTTACCTATATTGAAGCAGTGGAGCCTAGAATAGAGTTCATAGACCCTCTTGGCTATGAGATATCTGAGGTAGAGACTGAAGATTATGTTAGTAGGTTACTTAAGTGTAAGTTGGACACTCAGTGTAACAGGTTTGGAACCTTTGAGGAGAACTTCAACTCCACAAAGATCTTAATTGAAGAGAACCAGTCTATGAAGATAGTTGAGAGAACTATAAAGAAAATCCTAAAAGATATAGGAATGAGAGAGCATGAGTTCTTGGTAGAAAAGAAAATAGCAATAACAATCAAAAAGAGTGGACAAAAAGAAGTTTTGTCTATATCCCTTCTTTATCATCAATTGCAGTACAATAGGAAGAACCACAAGTGAAGGTGAAAGTGGAAGTAACTGAGAAGGATATAGAAGCGAAGATTTTTTCTAGATCCACTTCCTCCACACCTAGCAAAAGAGTAAAGGAAAGTGATACTGGACTCAAAAAGAGACATAAAACTTTAGTGCAACCAGTTCCAAGAAAGATTGGTGAAATAAAAGATGATGTCACTACTAAGAAGAAAGCTTGGAAACCCAAAGTTGAAAAGCTTAATGAGCAGATCATTGAGGATGGTAACTTTACAAGAATGAACAAGTACTATGATCTTTATGACTACACAAATAGACTTAATCTAGAGAATGTAGTTGTGAAGCATATGATTTTGGTTGACAAAAAGTTTGATACAATTCAGGGATAGATACCTGATGATTTATATAACAAACTTGTAAATAGGAAGAAGAGAGCATCAGCGGAGGACAAAACTATCAGAGAAAAGCTTGTGAGGAAGCTTTGTGAAATAAGAGATGAAACACATTTCAATCAGATCATGAAAGCCTTAAGAACCCATCTGAGAACCAAAAGGAGAACTATTCAGATTATGGGAGGTAGGTATGAAGAAATCAATTCTGAGACAAAGCAAGCTATTATCAAGGTTATGGCAGAAAATGTTGGAGAACCATCAGTTGCATCAGAGCAAGTAGGCGAGAAAGAACAAGAGGGAATTCCTTCTCCTCTAGCCATTAATATTGAAGATTAAACAATGAATGTAGAAGGTACAAAAATCACCTTGGATACTGATGAAAATGTATTCAAGAATTTGGATAACATTGTTGACAATTCAGCCTTTGAAGAACAGGAAGCTACAAAAGAATAAGAGATGAAAATAGCTATAGTTGTAGAACCACCAGTAACAGAGGAACATGTTCCCATTCCCACCAAAGAAGATATCAGTCTTACTCCTGAGACTGGAAAGAAGACTCAAATTGGATCTATGGTTGAGCATTTGGGAAAGGAAGTAGATGATGATGATTAGTTGGAATTGATCACATCCTTGAATAAAATCATTGGCAAGAATAAGAAAGTGAAGAGTCTTGAAGGGTGTCTGAAGGAACTAATTGAGAAGTTACAAAGCACTATAACTACACAAATTGCAAAAGAAGACCCTATAAAGAAAGCAAACAAGGTAATGAGCACTTTTGACAATGAATTCACAAACTTGTCTGATATTGCAAAAGTGAAAGTACAAGCAGCCTATGAGGCTAGAATGCTTTTGAACATTAGTCAGAATATCAGTAATGATATCAACACTCTTGATATCTGTATCAAGGATTTGAGGAAGCATTTGGAAACATGTAAATCTTTGTACATACAGTGTACAAAATCAGAGACCTTGATAGTAGAAGATCATAAGATAAAGTTGAAGGAAGCAGAAATTCTGAATGAAACTAACCTTCTATCTAGCCCCAATGTTAAGGTATGTGATGTTGAGAAGAAATTTCAGAAGCTTTATGATGAAATCAGAGTTGTGCAAGATGAGAGAGACAAAAAATTGAAAAGATTCACTCTTTTGAGAGAGCATACTTCTATGAAGTTAAGTATTATTTAAGAGCAGTTGGAAGAATGTCTTTCAGCTAAGACATCTTTTCAAAAGTTTAACTTTGAAAACCTCCAAACATGTGAAATAGTATCCTACATGGATTGAGCGCATTAATTAATGTGGTAGATTCCATTAAAAAATCATGGGAGAAGGAGATAGAAGCCATGAAGATAGATTTTTTAGATTGTGTTGCAAGCCTACTGGCTTTACAATAATTGAATTAAGGTATAATCTTGTTGTGATACAATTTTGTAACCCTCCCTACCTTTATTTTATCATTGTTGTCAAAGGGGGATAAATATATAGAAGAAAATTGATAGTATATGATAAGGATTGATACTCTTAAGGGGAGTACTATATTAGAGATAATAATTTTTTGAGGAGTTATAAGGATAGTATATATTTTATACTATGGCCACAATTTTGAGATTTTGAGATTGTACACTTAGCCAATTTTCTCATATGTTGCCACCAATGACAAAGGGGGAGATTATTGGAAATTTGGCTGAGTTGATTACATAGATGTTGCAATTATGGAAACATATGATCTACATGAAGATCACACAGGTCAGAGAGCAAGTATGACAGAGTGCATTGCAAATTTGTCTAAGTGCGAGATAGTATTTTTACCAATAAACCTGGACACAGTTTTTATTTGCGACATTGATTGGAGTAAGTTCAGTGCTTGTGCACTTGAACATAGACTCTATGATGACTATTGAACACCCATCTTAGAGAGAAAGTTAGTATGGCATGTACAGAAGAAGTTATGATAATTTTTTTGAAGACAATGTCAAGCCGACAAGATAGAATATAAAGATAGAACTAGTAAAGAGTTAAGGGATTATTTTGTTTATCAAAATAATGACTTAAAAATATAAAGGGACAAAATTCTAGATGTTAACTCTTGGATAAAGTTATTTGTATAAATTTAATTATAATTTTAATTGTAGAAAGAACACAATAGTGTGGAAAAGTGATATGATGCGAAATATATGTAGCATATGTAATAGCGATAGTGAAAGAGCAGTGAAGAGATATTGATGAAAGCAATATAAGGTTATTTACCTTAACATATTTTTGTAATCAGTGTATATTGTACATTACTTTTTTGGGCAGTGGGCTCATCTGGTAATCACATTTTGTACTACCAACTCCTAATAGGGTTGAGGCTTCTAACAAGGCCTATAGTCCCTTAATCAGGCTGATATGCTATATGATTGTAATAGAATCCTAATAGGGTCAACATCCTTAACATGATACTTTTGATTAGTAGATCTTTGTGGGTACCATCCCCACCAGGGTTTTCCCTTGGCCAGGATTTCCATGAGAACAAATAATGTGTTATGAGTTCTTTATTATTATGCATGTTGTTTAGCTTCTTATGTTGTGCATGTATAAAGATATTTTGTTATATCCATAATTGGGAAAAAGATAAAGTTTGTAGAATAATGATTCACCCCCCCTCTTAGTATTCCCTATTTTTAACAACTTGGTCTTTGGAAAAGAACAATCTGGAGCTATTACATGAATCTACAAACATGGATAGAGAAAATCTTACAAACAAACTGATTCTGAAAACTAAAAAATTGCAAAATCTAACCCAAAATTCCTTTCCAGAGTCCAAAGTCATCTCAAAGTCTCAAAAATTCATACAATTTTTACCCACAAGTCATTTTAGAACACCTAGATTATCGTATGAGAGCTTGTATATTGTTGTACGAGTTTAATAAAAAATCATAAGAAAAAATAAAAAACCTGCTATCAACTGTCATATGAGCATTGCAATTATCGTACAAGTCTTGTCAATTGTCATGTCACAGCCTACCCAAAGTCGTACGAGCCTGGAGAAATTCATACGAGAATTTTGAAAAATTTCCAAAAACTTGCTAAAATTGTCAAGAATCCAATTTTTATAGCCTACTTCCAGAATCTGTCAAAATATTCACTGTGTAAGGAGTAGAGAAGAAACTAGAAAGAATTCAATCTATTTTCCTAAAAGTTGTCTCTTGAGTCTGATCTAGCCTTTTGCTCTATCAATTTGAGTCTTTTTCATCTTATGTCAAAACCTTGTCAACATTCTCTTCAATTTAATCTTCATCAAAATGGCTAAGTGTTGTGAGCTCATGTCCACCATCTTTTGGGTATCTACCCATACTACTAGGGCATAGTATCCTTCATTTATGTCTAGTCTAATCTTCAATCAATCCAATCTTGACAAGGTTGTGTCATTCAATCTTCTTAAATCAATTCATTCTTCAGTTGTCTTCATCTTGCTTTTTTGCTTCACCCAAGGTTAATGGTGGAAACTAGAGCTTCATCACAGAGAAAACAAGGAGAAAAACCTAAATTCTCTTTAGCCACATCTTCTGTGATTGCTGAAACATTTCATCAACCTTTAAACACAACTAAATTTGTAGAAGACGCTCTTGGAAATTTTTACTTGATAGGTGGCTGTGTCACTCCTACGTAAACCTATGTAGGTCATCAAGTAACTCACCCTACATCAACACACACAGGTCATTAAACAACTCCTCATCGATCAATCCTTGGTAGTTCTCTCAACAACACTATGTATTAGGGAGGAGGTGCAAGCCAAGGGTCCCAAGGACATAAATCCCAACATGGTGCAGATCATGAACCCACACCTTCTAAAATTGCTCGATATCAAAATGATGATAACTTCAAGAAAATGATGAGGCATTTCTTAAAAGAAGAAAAGGAGACATACTTCCTTGAGTTGGCTCACCAAGGGGATAAACTTCCTCCAAACTTTAATTTTGAAGATATCACCACACATGAGGAAGAAACTCCTATCACATAGATTATGAAACAGATGCATGCCATGCAAGTCAAGCTCAACAAACTTGAAAAAGAGAAGGAACCTAAAGAGTTCTCCATGGAAGCTCTATGCCCTTTTCCATTTGATAAAGACTTGTACATGCAACCATTCCCAAAAAGAGTGGAGATGCCTAAATATGACAAATACGATGGAAACTCTGATCCTCAAGATCATGTAAAATAATTTTGTACTCAATTTATGGAGTTCATGCATGAACCAACCTACCTAATACGTTTTTTCCCTCAATCTCTAGGAGGGTCGACTATTCATTAGTTCTCAAAAATGCCTCCAAGAATAAAAATTTTTGTGGAGTTAATCAAACTGTTCAATCAATAATACTCCTACAACATCTAGTATCCAATCACTATGAAGAGGTACTAGTTCATGCTGAGGAAGAGGTAATTTTTATTCTAGAGGTGGTTTTAATGGTAATTTTTTTAGATGTGGTAAAGAAGGGCATATAAGCTTTGAGTGGAGACATTCTAATGGGAATAAAAAAATTCATAGAAATGATGTGGTACAAGAGAATCTTGAGGGTTCATCAAGTAGGCCTAAGGATAGAGACAATTTGATGGTGACGAGAACTTTGTGTAATAAAAGAGTTGTTGAAGAACCTGTCCTAAGGAGAAGTTTTTTCAATACTAGATGTAATATGGTAGGAAAATGTTGTAAAGTGATTATTGACAGTGGTAGTTCAATGAATTTTGCATTAGAGGAGTTGGTTACAAATTTTCAATTTAATAGGTTGAGACACCCTAGACACTATCATGTTTCATGGTTCAAGGATGAGAATAAATTATTGGTAAGTGAATAATGTAAATTGTAAAATTCAAAATTTGAAGTTACTTTGATGAAGTTCTATGTGATATTATTCCTATATATTGTTGTCATATTCTTTTCAGTAGACCTTGGCAGTATGATATATATGTTGTGCATGATGGTATGTTGAATCAATATACTCTTTGGGTGAATGGTAGAAAGAAAACATTGTTACCTTTGATGGAAGTTCTAGATGAGATAAATTGTACTACTGTGAAAATTTGCATGGTTAATGGAAAGGAATTTGAAAAAGATATGAAGAAAAACCAAGTCTATTTTTCCATAATTCCTAAGAGACTGAGTTGTCGTAGTAATGACCGAGTGACAGAAAATACTGATGACCGAGAGCCAGTTGAAATTAAAAAATTATTGAATGAATACAAGGATATTGTTATAGAGGATATTCCTAATGGTTTACCACTAGTAAGAAGTATAAGTCATTGTATGGATCTGAATCCTAGAGCTATTTTGTCAAATAAAGCATCATATAGATTGAATTCTACCGAGAATGAAGAATTTAATAGACAAGTGCAGGAATTGTTACAGAAAGGTTTTATCAGAGAAAGTTTGAGTCCATGTGTTGTACCTATTGTGTTAGCACCTAAGAAGAATGGAGAATGTGTACTGATTCTAGAGCTATCAACAAGATGACAATGAAGTATAAGTTTCCTATGTCGAGGATGGATGACATAATGGATTGTTTGAGTGGAGAAAAGTATTTTACCAAGATTGATTTAAAGAGTGGGTATCATCAGATTAGAATGAGAGAAGGTGATAAATGGAATACTTCTTTCAAGACAAAATATGTTTAGTATGAGTGGTTGGTTATGCATTTTGTTTTCACCAATGCACCTAGTACTTTCATGCGGTTGATGAATGAGGTTCTCAATAGATTTTTGGGTAATTTTGTGATTGTTTATTTGGATGATATATTAATATTTAGTAAAACTAAGAAAGAACACCTTGAGCATATTATACAAGTGTTAAAAATATTGAAAGAGGAGAAGCTATTGATTAATTTGAAGAAGTGTTCCTTTATGCAAGAAGAGATTTTATATTTTGGATTTGTGATTTTAGATGATGGTTTGAAAATGAACTGTGAGAAGGTTAAAGCAATTTTAGAGTGGTCTCCACCTGAGAATGTGGTTGAGGTAAGATCATTTCATGGTTTAGCTAGATTTTATATAAAGTTCATTAGGAATTTAGTTTTATTTGTAATTCTATGACTGATATTATGAGAGGAGATAAAAAGGATTTTAAGTGGACACATGGAGATGACAAGAGTTTTGAGACTTTCAAACAAAAGGTTGCCAAGTTACCTATCTTAGCTTTACCTGATTTCAATAAGGTATTTCAAGTTGAGTGTGATGCAAGTTGTAGCCCAATAGGAGGTGTGTTGAGTCAAGAAGTTAAACCTATTGTGTTCTTTAGTGAGAAGTTGAATGATGCTAAAAGGAAATATTTTGTGTATGATCAAGAATTCTATGCTATTGTTCAAGCCTTGAAAAAGTAGAGACATTATTTGATACCGAGTGAGTTTGTATTGTATACTGATCATAAATAGTTACAATATTTGGGAAGTCAACATAAGTTGAACCAGAGACATATGAAGTGGGTTGAATATTTACAGATTTTCACATTTGTGATTAAACATAAGAGTGGTGTCACTAACTGAGTTACTAATGCACTAAGTAGAAGACATTATTTATTGATCAAGATAAAGGTTGCAGTTCTAGGCTTTGATGAAATGGAGTTGTATGATACTGAGCCAGACTTTTCTAAGGCATGGAGAGAGTGCAAAGTACCAAATGTATCATAATAACCCAGTAAGCTTAAGGAATATTTCATTAAAGAAGGTATTTTGTTTATAGGAATTCAGTTGTGTATACCAAGAAGTTCAATGAGAATTTATTTGATTAAGGAAAATCATTCTGGTGGATTGGTTGGATATGTTTTAATTGATAAAATATTGAGTTTTCTTGAAGAAGATTACTATTGGCCACATATGTATAAGGATATTTAGAATTTTGCAAGGAGTTGTGTAATTTGTCAAGTTACCAAAGGAGTAAGTCAAAATATTGGACTGTATACACCTATTTCTATTCCTAAGAAACCCTAGAGTGACATTAGTATGGATTTTCTTCTTGGATTGCCTAAGACAACAAGAGTGTACGATTCTATATTTGTTGTTGTGGATAGATTTTCTAAGATGAAACATTTCATATAATGTAAGAAGACATTAGATGTTGTGCATGTTGCTGAGATTTCCTTCAAAGAGATTGTTAGATTGCATGGATTACCTAGGAGTATTCTCTCTAACTAAGATAGTAAGTTTGTTGGTTATTTTTGGAGGACTTTGTGGAAGAAGATGGATACTAAGTTGAGGTTTAGTTTGAAATTCCATCCATAGAAAAATGGATAGATAGAGGTGAATATAAGCTTGGGTAATTTGTTGAGATGTTTAGTTAGAGATAAGCCAAGTAATTGGGATATGATATTAGATCAAGCTGAGTTTGCATATAATAATTTTGTGAATAGGAGTAGAGGAAAAACACCTTTTGATATTGTTACTAGAATGCAACCTAGATGAGTATCAGATTTGTGGGATATTGTTGGTGAAGAAAAGAGAAGTGCAGAAGGGGAAATATTTTTTGATTTTTTAAAGTCTTTATAGGAGGAAATGAAGTTAAAGTTGGAATAAAATAATCAAAAGTATAAGGAAAATGTTGAAAAGTCTAGGAGACATCATTTTTTTTGAAATTGGTGATGAGGTGATGGTTATTTGAAAAAGGGAAGATTTCCTATTGGAACATACAGTAAATTGAAATGAAGAAGTTTGGTCCTTATAGAATTTTGAAGAAATTTGACAGTGGTAATGCTTATGAAGTTGAGTTACTTGATGACATGGATATATCTCCTATATTCAATAATGTATATTTTCATAAGTATCATGAGTCAGATGATAAAGTTCTTATATCAGATGATTATCCTAAGAAGCATGTTGATGAATTTAAATAGATATTGCATCAAAGGATTGGTAAAAGCACAAGAGGGAAGGATTACTATGAATATTTGGTGAAGTGGAAGAATAGACCAGTGGAAGATGCTACATAGATTTCCCAATCTGAGTTGGATTCATTTTGGGTTTTGATGTCTCAATGATTTAGGAGAATCATTTCTTTAAACCCCAGCCGTCTGATGTAGGAGCATCCTAGGTTTCTTTTCTATCATTTTCTTTTGTTAATTCTGCCAGTTATTATCGAGCTATAGTAATTTTTGAGCATTCCTCTGTTCTGAGTTGGTTAGTGTTGGCCAAGTAATTTTGTGTATGTCGAGTTGTTCATTATTGGTCGAGAATTCCTTCCTATTCCAAGTGAACCTATTATTTGTTGATGCTTGGTTCTTCTTTCATCAATTTTTTCTTTATTTTGATTCTTAGTAGGAGCTGACTTATGTATTTAATTTGGATTATGAATTTTTGATTTGGATCTTGTCTTGGGATGTGTGTAGACCATTTTATGGTTGGCCTTCTATTTGTAATGATCTAGAATCTTTTGTAAGCCATTTTGGTAAGTATAAATATGGATGTTTAGATGTAGGTAAGGGGATTTGGTAGAAGAAGTTGATAGAAGTGAGAGGCTAAGTCTGGATTTTCATAAATCTTGTTGGCCATAACTTGGAAGGCCTCATGGCCAGGCATGTATACCAAAATTTTGATAAATCAATAACGTGTCTATGTTCATTCTCTCCTTTTTATTGTTCTTTGTGTTGTTGTTGTTTCGACTTTCTATTACTCTGCAAGGTGGCTGGATAGTTAGGTGAGCCTTTGGCCCTAGCTTTTCATGTCCCTCCTTGTGTCATCAACCAATGTTAATTTCCAAATAAATTCAATGGTACCCACCCTAAGAGGAATGTATTTTTGTAAAATATGTGGTGGTGGAGGACAACCAAAACCTCTAATGATGGTGAAATTATCAAATAAGAATGTACCCCAACAATCATTCCTAATAGGCCCATTGAGTAATTATTGAAATTGATTGTAAAAGGATCAATCTACATTGCCACTAGGTCATTATGCATTATATTAATGATAAATCCAACATAATCATATTCCTTGTTCACATGTGGGTTCTCAATATCTATAGAAATCATCATAATATCTTCAATTACTTTTTTTCTCTATCCATTCAAAATACCTTATGGAGACCATACATAGTATTCTTAAAGTAATTGTGGAAAGTATCCAAATCATATGGCTCATTTATATTATCAATAATCGATGTTTTCCTACTTCCATCTCTTGGTATGTATTTCAGAATTTCCTTCTTCTCCAGAACATGTTCGTACATAAGATATTGCTGCCTTGATTCATCCAGGTCAATGTCTCCACTCATAGCTCTAGTAATATCAAATGCATCTATGAAATGGGTGCTCTCAATCTTAACCAGTGTGGATTTATCTTCTTCTCTGATGCATTTATTGAGTGGGAAGTAATTCATAGAAAATGGCTTGACTAGGCCAGTGTTAAAAAAAACATCAAGGATATTTATCTTTGCCAAATATAGAACCCAACCTTGTTACGTACTAGAACCTCCCTCTCTATATTGTTGAAAAAATATAATTTAATAGAGAGGTACCAGTAGCACCATGATTTTCATGGTTTTTACACATCATGCACTTATCTCTCCATGCATGCTCATTTGTTGATAGTGTTTTTGTTGTCCCTGGTAACAATTGTGTCCATTCCTCATAAATAAATTGTGCTTGGTAATAATTGTTCCTTGGCTAACACATAGAAATTTAAAGCACAAGATTTTATTTGAAAATAATGGCTCTATATATAACTTTATAGATTCTCATGTATCAACTATTTGTCCATAAACTTGAGATTAATAAAAAACATGTAAAATAACTCAGAGTAGCTATGAAAGAAAATAGTCAAATCATCAAGTTAGAGCTTTTAACTCTCAAAATTTTAAAAGCATTTAATAAATTTTGTAATGTGTCATCAACCTTTTCGGGTGTGGAAAAAAACCATTGGTCTAGACCCATCTACCTATCCTCAAACTAGGTCAAATAGTGGGGTATGTGTAGGATCACAATATGCCAAATCAGGAACTTAAGTGGCAATGAAAATTTCAAAAATCAGGTTTAGGAAAGTTGACGTAAAAATTTGAATAAGTTATCAATCTTAAATAAAAAATGGGTAAGAAGAGAATCTATAGAAAATTGAATTTAGTTTATTTTCTACAAGCCATTTAAAAAAAAAAGAATATTCTATATGGTGAAATTGTAAATTTATGTGCAGTAGTATGAAAATTTCAGGAAAAATATAAGAAGTAGGTGTATGTCTGACCACCTTAAACACAACAAAATGATAATATTTTTTTACAAGATTATAGATATAATTATTAGACTCATGTCTAGATGTGATGAATATTTTTTTGTAATTTTTTTCTAAGTAAATAATTAATTATGATTTTTCTACTACAACTTTTCTACAATATAAAAAAATTGTGTCTGACCACCTTAACTTAGTCTAAACTTCATCAAATTGAAAACTTTTTATTTTTTTATTGTAGTAGGAAAAGCATAGAATGTGACTCAAGTTTAGGATTTCAAAAATGTTATCATGTTTGAAAGCTATAGCTATTTTTCAATCAGTCTATCAATCATGACTAAAAAGATAAGAAGTAGGTGTATGTTTGACCACCTTCAACACAATCAAATGATAATATTTTTCTACTAGATTCTAGATATAAGTAGTAGACTCATGTCTAGATGTGACGCATATATTTTTGTAATTTTTTTCGAGTAAATAATTAATTACAATTTTTATTCTACAGCTTTCCCAAAGTATAAAAAATCCCGTGTCTGACCACCTTAACTTAGTCTAAACTTAATCAAATTGATTTATTTTTCTTTTTGTCTTATAGTAGGTGAAGCATAGAATGTGACACATGTTTCAGATTTAAAAAATGTTATACCATTTGAAAGTTATAGATATTTTTCAATCAGTCTAACAATCAGGACTTCTTTTTCACATCGCCACTTTTTGGCATACCGTGATCCTGCACATACCCAATGTTAAAGAATAAATGACTAAGAGCACAGCTTCACAACTTCAAAACATTACCTTCAGATCAACTCACAAACTCACACCGGACCTCAAATAGTCAACTTTGTAAGATCACAACCTTCAAACAAGACTGCATCATTAAATTACGATCATGCTTTAACACTTATTTCAAACATCTCTATAAGATTGCAACCCTAAAACATCAAGCCAAAAAATCCTATAGATGTGCACTAACAACTAATAAAAAACTCAGGGACACTTGGTAGCATCTCACATTGTCACAATAAAACTCATTGATCCTTCACAAAAACTCATCAAGATGTACCAATGGTGATATAACATTAAAAGTGCACACTAGATAGGTGGCGACATCATACATGTTCACAACCCAAATTGACATCATCAAAAAAATTTGCAATCTTGCAATGTGTTAGGCCATTTTTCTGTCATAGCAAAATCTTATGGAAATGGTCTCCTCCCTACAAATGTTTCATGGTTAGTGTCCTGCCCTATGTTCTCCAATGTGTCACCTTGCTCCAATCCGAATCACATGTGCTGAATCGAAAAATCCAAAAAGTTGTCCAAGTTTAAGGTCTGCTAGAAATATTTTCAAAATCTGTCTAAGAGTCAAAAACCCACAGTATTTTTGAAAATCCATGTTGTTTTCAACCTGTGTGTTGTTTTCGACCCTGTGCTTCCTGCTTTTGTGCGCTTATCCTTTAGCGTCAAAAACTTTGTGTGTTTTTGACCTTGGTCTTAACTGTGCAGGTGCGATGGATGGTGGGGCCTGGTCCTTGCTCGGCTATGTCGTTGATTCTCCAAATTTTTTGGTGGTTACATCTTTTATTCGGTGACCTGGCAACTATGTTGTTGTGCATTCTCTTGTTTCTGGCAGTTAGGTGCTTAGCATTCAGTGACCTGGTGGGCGGTCTATTTCTCTTCAGTCATGTAATCTCTGAATGGTTGGTAGTTAGCGGCTGACATCTCATGACTTGGTGAACGGTTAGTCATGTGGTCACTGAGTCCTCAGCAGTTAGTTGGTGGGCCTGGTATTTCTTAAGTAGAGTAACAATGCAGATGAGATCTATGGTTTCTACATGATCGTGAGGAATATTCCTCCCCTTTGCGATCATGCGACCACCGTCTGATCTTCCCAAAAGGTAAGGCTTTTCTCGACAGTGGGTCCTGTGTCCAGTGACTGGGCATGGATTAGCGAATGGTGTGATGACATGTGGCATCAGGCAAGCCCAAGTGGGGTCTGAGGTTTGGTGGAATGGATAAAGACCTAGCGGTGCCGACAAGGTTTCAATGTGTTCGTGTGTTCACGCAATAAAAAGGTGATGCCCTAGTTCATTTGGCATTTCAGCGAACCATGGTTACATGGTCACTAAGTCTATTGGCAATGGTGTAAAGTATCTCGTGAACTAGCAAAAGTTCTTCGGTCACCAGTTTTCCAGATAAGGTGGGGCCGGTGTTTGCGGTGACAAGGTGGCAATATCATGGCTTGTCACGTGTTCGCATAGCCCAGTTTTTTTCTATGCGATCATGTGACAACTATTATAACATCGTGGTTGTGGAGTTTTGTGGGTCCATGGTGCCATGTTGCTGACATGCCCATTTTTCATTCACCGAGGGATTTGTGAGATGGCCGAAGACTTTTCTGGGCGGTTTGTGATGGCATTGCGCAGTTAAGGAGACCCCAGTCGCATGATTGCAAAGGTCAGTTTGGTACCTTGCGATCATGTGACCAAGCATAATTTGAGGTCCAATTTCCTATGGTGGTCAAGTTGATGACTATGTGATTGCATGACTAGGGGCAAATAGTTGAGGAACATAAAACCCGTGAAGTGCAAAGTAGTCGTTCGTTGTCAAATTTGAATTTTCCAAGGGTTTCCAATGATAGAAAGGACTGAATTTCAATGCAGAGGTGATTGGAACTAGTAAGAAGTAATTTGTTTTCCATTGCAGTGTGGTTTAGGGTATGATGATCATTTGAAGGGATCTGTACCATGTAAGGAGTGATTGCAATCTTGGCTCGAGAAGTGTTTGTAGGTGGTTGATTAGACTAGTTTTTATAGCAATCTCCTGGTCTTATGGCCTGATCTTAATGTCAATCTGATATCTTTTCTCTTGGGGTTGCCTAACTTTCTTGTCCCTGCAATAAATTTTTGACCATTTCCAATTGGTTTAGCTATTGTAACCTATGCCCTAGCTATCCATAGCTTGTTGCATGCTCTCTGAGAATTCCAAGGCAGCTAGTGGTATACATTGCAGGTTGTTCATTTTTGTAAGGGTTCCTTCTTCTACAAATTTTTGAGGAGAATTGGTTCCATGTGAAGGGTCTTTTTCCTATAGATTTTCTCCTTCTCTTTGCATATAGGGTGTTCCCTCTATCCTTTCTAGCTATGGGAATATAATGAAATTGTAACAGATGTCTTATGTATAAGATTTCAATATATTTGTTCTACTCTCAGATTGTCTCCATTTGGGTTTTAGACTTATAGATTATAGCATCAAGGGTGCGTACTCTTTCTATTTGCATTTCCAATGAGTGTTTGCAATAGAGTTTCTTTCGCAGAAGTAGTTGAGTCTAGGACTGGTGTTCAGATATGTACAAGCTAAGGTATCAAAGATGCATCATGCTTGTCTTCTAGTGGATGTTGGTTAATGTATTACTTGTTCCTAGGTCTCCCTTTGGATAAGTGATAACATATTTGGGTGCATAGGTGGTTTGGTAATGTATGATCTAGTCAGGGTGAGTGTGTTGTCTTCTTGTTTCATAGCTTTGTTGCAGTGAAGTATTTGACTCTACTGCCCATTGGATAAGGCACTGGTCTTTCAGAGACTTAGGGTATCTTAGGGGTCCCTTCAAACTCATCTTTAAAATCATTTCCTTTTAGTTCCACCCTTTCCCTTTCATGTTGTTAGGATAGGTTTCTAGCTTTCAGTCTCATTCCATGCAAGTAGGGCTATTGCATGAGACTTTCTATCATTGGGGTACAGGATACCTATAGGAGATTGATTGCTATTCCACATTAATCTATTTGTAGGCCTTTGGTTTTGTCATGAGGTGTCTTGAGTGTGCAGATAAGGCAATATCCACTTGAGTGAATGTGGAGCTCAAAGAAGAAGGAGGATTTCTCTTTATCCTCATCAATTGGTTAGTTTTTCTTGTCAAGCTTGAGTGCCTAACTAGTGTTTTTAGCCCAACTATTTGATTCAAGCTTGGTCCTGCAAGGAAAAGAGCCAACACAGTGAATACTTGAAAACTGAGTTAGCCACAAAACCTATGAGACATGGAAACATCTCACATGTTTTTTGAAAAAAAACATTATCCTCACAAAAGACCTACGAACCTAGGAGAGACTAAATTTAACGACACAACTAACCCCTAGTGCGACTTTGCAACACTTTTTGTTAACCTAGACATAACCTTGTGAACTTACACAAGAAAAAAAGAATAGTCATTAACATAAACCCCTACATGGTCATAACTTGAAAGAACTAATCATTGATTAACTTTCAAACCCGCAACAAACAAGACATGATTGCCAGTGCGATATTGCAACAATTAGATATAACATAAGAAAATATTTTCAATGGTGTGATATAAAGAATTAACACCTTCAAAAGATCACAAATTGTTAAACTTAGTATTATTTGAACTCATGATCTTGCACCTAACTAAGCCTCATATTTTATTAATATGAATGGCATTTGATTCTTTGATTACTAATTACAAGAGACTAGTCTAATAAGAATTCAACTTTCATACCCCAATTGAGACAAAAAAATGCTAGTTCTTTTATTTATTTCAAATAGATGGTACAATTTTGTTCATTATTTTCATTTATTTAAAATCCCTAAACTATCTTCTATTGTTTGGTCCTAATATCCTTTTTTATACAAAATCAAGGTATGCAAAAAAGATTCAGACTGTTACAAGCACCGTCTATACTAATACTTAATCATAACTACCTTTATATATTTTTATTATAGACAAGATACTTTTAACATGATTATGAAAAATGGATTTGGCCAAGAAAATTCAGCTATGAGACTTCATTAAACAAAAGGTTTTATCCTTACTAAGAAGCCTCACTAAAATCATGTAAACTATCATTTATCACGAGCTCCTTTTTCTATTATCTGATTTTTCATCACTATGCTCCCCTTTGTCAACTTTTATATACCATTCTATTTCATTCCAATCTACCATACAACCTTACATTAATTATGGTTAAGAGGAAGATCCAATTCCTCTTAATTATGGAGCACCTCTTCAAGAAAGATGTCAAATTGGAAATTAAAAAAATTGCCTGGACCTCTACTTGATGGTCTTGAAATCTATACTCACTTCATTTTGGAATGCATATATTTTCATCTATTATATAAAAAAAAAATTCAAATTCTCCAAGTATATGATGCTTAAAAAGGTTCCTACATAAATCTAGGATAGCCCTCTAATCCTTATCTAAATAAAGGATTGTAGAAATAAAAAAATATCTATGATGTCGGTATTTGTCTTTATTCTATCCATGAGGAGAGAAAATTCTCTATAAATGATTTTCATCAATTCTCATACATAATGTGGAAGTGCTTGGCATTGTCCTTAAGCATGAGCTTCAACCAGTGTTAAAAAATCTCTCCCCCAAAAGAGATCTTCATTTTTCCCAGCTCCATACTAATAGGAGTATCCATGGCTAGCATAAAACCACACTACCTAGAAACACAACTCAAAGCCTTGATGTAATGAAGAATGGAGGGGGGTTGGGGGGATTAAATAAACCCTTAATACGTGTGAACCCAAAAAGTCAAACCAAGAACAATAGTATTACAAAAAAAGGCTGCATGTTCAATGATCGAAGATCATCATCAAAGAGTATTAAATAGAAGGTTGTATATTTATCAAGACATTTATTTCTCTTAATTACAATTTTAAAAAAGTGATGGATTGTCATTGTTTTAGAAAAGCTCCATATATAACACCAGTATCGACTCCATCTACATAGACCCTTTCTGGCAAAAATTTGAAACAAAAACAAATTTCATCACAAAGTGACTAGAATGGAGACACATGGTATTTATTTTTAATGTATTTTAAGTAAAAAAAAAATTAACAAATAACTAGGAAAAATAAAAGTAATAGACATGAAAAATAGAAAGTGGAAAGTAAATACAAATCCCATTTGGCGAAGCTGCAAATTTGGAATTCGTATCATAATTAAGCAAAATAATTGATTTAGTGAATTGGTATGACATGTCAAATCAGTCCAATTAAATAATATATTTTAATATCACAAAAATGTGAAACATGAATGTGTGTCTACATTTATCAAACCATATATATTTTACCTCATTTGTAAGATTACAAAACTATGAACTGAAAACATGTGTCAATGTCTGACAAATAAAAAATCTTTAATCTTTAATATAATATTAAAACACAAAAAACCTAGAGAAAAGTACAAGTGATTGAGACAAGAGTCATGCATCAAAATACACTATCCTCATGTTCAACTGATTTGTTTAAAGTTTGATCCATATTAAGATCGCTAGCTTCTTTTAAGGTCTCATCAATTAGAATTATTGCCATTAATTGAGATGTCAGAACTTAATAAATACAAAATTTAAATATTGGCCTTAACAATTTACTCACTTGCAAACTTAATGTTCAGTGCAACATATTTTTGGCTATAAAAGGTTTTAAATTTCATTTGGAAAATCAAGTAAAAATAGATAGTCACAAATATAGTGCACATTACTTTTGATTAAAAAATCTTGGCCAACTTCTCCATTCACACTACCCAACATCGATAATTCGATCCTTTTTTAGGGGCAGTCAATTGCGAAAGACTTAGAAAAATATTTGATTTTGATGATGATGATTTCATTTGCAATGTTTGAATTCTATTGGGTCATGAGTACCTTGCGGCCGAGAGTCGCTACAGATTAGATGTGGATATTTCATCCCTCTTCTTAGCATGGTGTCTAGAATTAGGCATGGTGTTAGAGGTCCGGTGGCTCATTACCGATTGCTTTCCTAGAGAATTGAGAGTTAGCATGGAGGATATCCTAGTGAACACATGGTTGGGGATGGGTTTGTAGATTGTGATGAGGACTGGCTCAAAATTGGTGAAGGCAAAGGGGATCCCTCTAGCTCCATACAACATTTTCTTCTCTAGAGTGTGCATGACAATCACAAAGTGCGTAGGGAAGTTGCACGTAAAGGAATCGATGCCATTGAGGATTTCCTTTACAAAAAATGGTCAAAAAATGTGGATCAGGCCATCCAAAGGGAACCAAAACATACTTTTGACGTCTAGATTTTGTGTGGGCTTTTTTTGGAATATTGATAAATTCTGTAATGTTATTAAATTTTTATATTGTTGTATATCCAAACTGATACAATTTTAATTTTCAATATAGGTCAACTGTACATTTGTTTAATTCACCCATAAATTAGTTTTTGCTAAATATATAATTGTGTAGGGCCAACTCCTTTTATATTAATTCTATCAAAACAAATGCAATGCTACAATTTTTTCATTACAATAATTCTCTTGTATATTTTTCTTATTTGATTTAATACTCTATGTAAGTCACAAATATTTTCCTTTTTTTGTTGTGCCGTCTAAGGGATAATTTCCAATACTTTTCTTCTTTGGTGTGTGTACTAAGGAAAAGTTGCCAATATTTACCTTTTTTTGTGTACACTAAGGAAAAATTGCCAATAAAAAATAGCAATTGGTACTAGACAGTAAAATTCCACAATTGAAATCTCTAATTATTTCTCACGTCTATTTTACTTTGTGGAGATATTGCCAACAATTTCACACTAATTTTGCCTGATTGTCAATGATTCACCACCATAAATATTTTCTTCTTTGCATGGGAATTTAAAAAAATTCCTATATAAGTACATATGATTTTGTATAAGTACCCAAAAATTTTCCAAGGTGATGCTACTATTCTTGAGGGGGGGTAGTGTTAAATTTTTTCCTGATCCTCATCATATTATCTGAACAACTAAAATCATCTTCTCTAAAAAAACTAAGCACACTATCTGCAACAACAATAATATGTTGACATTAATGAAAACACACTAATTTAAGAACACATAAACAAGTTCTAATCAATAATATTTGATATTCTCAACATAAAGGGTGCTACCATTCATGAAGTAAAGTGAAAGTTTCTTTTATCGCTCTCGAGTCACAGTCAGACTGCAGTAATAAGTTAGAGGATAACCAAAATTTTTAAAAAATGGTGTTCAAAAAATCATAACATTTCTCCACCAAAGAAAAATTGCTAAAGTAAAGATAGAAGTGCATTTTGTTGTGATAACTACCACCATGGAAAATGTTGAGTTTTGTGGGATAATACCAAAATAAGCTCATTTTTTTTTATCATGGGAATCATATTGATGAGGGTAAAAGTACAAAGTTGTGTCACACTTTTATAAAGGAAAAGGTCAACATCACACAAAAGTTTTAACTTTAACAACATAAAATTGATATTTATGTTTAGAATTTGGGGATGATGTAAACTAATGAAATGTCTAGAAGTGGATGAAGTTTATGCCTATAATTTTTTAAATTTTTTTTGAAAAAGAATTCACATAGTTTATTATTTTTTTAAGTCCATGTTGAAAAATGCTGAAAAATGAGGGTCTTGTTCCCACCTAAAAAGTATATGTAAATAAATCTTTTTTCTTTTGATTTCAAAATATGTTATACATGAGATGTATAGCTAGTGCAAAAAAGAAGAAAAAATAGATTTCAATGTATATTTTCTCCATTATAACTTCTCAAAGTTGAACATACCTTAAATCAATAGTTCTCATCTCCCACCAAATTTCCCCTATCAAATCTACACTATTCAGAAAAAAAATTACACATTCTTGAAGAGAACTCTCTCCTCTAGTGTTAAATATAAAATTTTAATTTTTTTATAAACTCTACTATTTATTTATTTATTTTTGAAGTAGCTTGTTCTCGAATGTTAAAATACCTACTTGCAATATTTTGAAATTATAATATATTAGATCTAGTTAAAATACTTTTAAAGTTATATGATGATAATCTTGAATCAGTGCTCTAAAAAATGGAATTTTTATATTTGTAAAAAATATCATTAAAAAGAGTAGGAGTTATTGAAACATCACTTTTCTAGAATAATTTTATTTTTTTAGTAATTGGTATAAAACATGCATTTAATAGATATTTACAATTGGAAAAGTTGAAGAGCTTATCTAACTTAGCTAGAATAAATTTACCTAGACCATATGTTTGACAAAAAATAATTTTAGTTAGAAATACTCAAATTCAGTTGTCCTCATAAGTTAGCCTAAAACGTGACACAACTTTGTGGTTTTACCCATTAATGGCATACATTTTTTATTACTTATTATTATGAAGTTTAGGAGGGCCTCATTGTCATTTTAGATTTGCATCACAATTATATCATAAACACAAAGTAAATAAAAGCATATTTATTATGTAAAAGTGGTATTTGAGCTAGCATGAAGTGAAGAAGTATTCATGTTCAAGGCTTAAATGTTTCTTCTATCTAAGATTTTAATGTGGAAATTATATTATTTTTTGAGGTATGCATCTAACATTTATTCAAAATTGTCCTTTTTGCATACATGTCATACATTGATTGTGTTTCAAAAACCATCTTTTTCATACATGACAAGGTCTTGAAGAAATTACATGAGTCATCAAATGGATAAAGATTAATAGGATTATAGGAGGGTGGAGGAAACAAAGGTAGGAGGAAAGGCATCTAATGTGAAAGCATGCCAGTGGTGATTTGTGCAATAGAGGAGAGGTTGTTTCTACAACATTTGAGGAATCATTAGACACACTCATAGGAGATATGGACTTTTTGAGGAAAGGTCTCCCATATGAAGCATTGGAGGAGGCATTTAACACACTTTGAGGAGATGTGGAATTTTAGAGGAAATATGTCTCATTGTGCATCGGAGGTGGGAGCACTCATGTTAAATAGATGGTTTGATGGTTTTAGTTTTTGCAGTCAAGGGATTCATTGATGCGGGCAGTTTGGTGTCTCTTGGATAACCAACAAATTTAGGAGATCCAATGTTGCAATTTTAGTTCAATATTTCTTGAGCAAGTGAGGAGGATTGGTGAAGGAACTTCATCAAAGTCTCCAAAGCTTTGGTTTAAAATCCTTGCAACTCCCACTCTAGTTTGGATTAATGTAATAAGGGGGGAAATGTTGGTGTATTACATTAATTAGGCTAGTTTGTAGGTTTAGATTAAATAAAATAAATTAGTTGAATAGTTAGGTACTCAGAAGTTATTCCCATAGGCCATTTTTGTGAGGGAAAATAAGGTTTCTAAAATAACCATTTCATTGTAATGAAAAATTATTGAATACATTATATTTTCTTCTTTCATCATTCATAAGTGTCATATTTTAGGAATAACCTTCCAAAATTAACCTTCTATAAATAAAAATATTGGTACTATATCCTCATATTACATCAACATTATTTAAATCACTACAAGTTTGATTAACGTATTTGATCATTTATATGTATTAACAACATGGGCTTAGGAAAAGGAGAACATTCCTTTCTCTAGGAAACCTAATAAAGAGTATCCATCAAAACTACTCCTTCCAAGTAGAAAAATCTAGATACCAAGACTATTGGAGTTGATGAGTAAACAACCAACAACTCCCAAGAACACCTACATGTTAAAACCTATCACAGAAAGAGAGAATAAGAAAGAAGCTATGAAGGCCTGAACGCATTAATCCACGAGAGAAGAGAAATCATTCTTTATGTGAAAAAACAAAAGTTGCAATTCAATAATGAATAATCTATTTAGAATACAAAGGAGATTAATCCTTATAAAAGGAGATCTGAAACCCTAAAATAGTAAAACCTAGGTTGCACAATAATAATTAATAAAGAAATTAATTATTGTATGTCTAAAGTTTAGCTTAAGTCGAAAGAGGTAATAAGTGACTTAGTAATTAAATCAAACATGATTTAGTTAATCAGTAAACACTTTGTTACTCTAACACCCCCCTTCCGATGAACTTTGGGAGAAGCTAAAAACCTAGAAAGAACTACTAAAAGAAAATGGGTCCCGAAAACAAAAGGCTAGATTAGGTACCCAAGTACAAGAGAGATCCTCTATAAAGAAGAGAAATAGAAAAAACAACATGGGAAAAGCTCTACTCCAAAAAGAGACAAAGACTAGTCTTAAGGACTGAAGAAGCCTCCAAAACTAGGAATGTTCCAAAAAATAGGAACAAGGATGAACATGTACAACATCACTGAAGAAAATAGATGCAAACTCTGTAAAGAAGTAATTGGTGATCTGAAGATCCTCCACTGAAATATGACTAGGTAGAGAAGACTGTAATGTGCATCAGTGCCCTCAAATGACACTACTTGAATTAAGAGGCAAACAAAGGAAAACTACTATAGTCAAAGATACAAAATATTGTAATTTGCATGAGTGCCCTCAAATGACACTACTTGAATTAGGAGGCAAACAAAGGAAAACACCTAAACTCAAACATACAGATGGCATAAAAACACCAAAATTCTTAAGAGTTGATCAATCAAAGATGGAAGAGTGCATCCAAAAAATAGGAAAGAAAGAGTATCCATATGGTAAATGATCCATCTCATCAGAATGCATAGGTACCTATCCACTGCATCCACCTAGTACATAGAATCAAATAATGAATACGCAACTCACACTATCAAACCAAGAAAGAAGTAGAACCAATAGTTTAAACCCCCCCCCCCCCTCATATTGATGACAAGGGAGTATTGATAGGTACACTGAAAAGATCATCCAATATGAACTACATGATGAAGATGAATTAGAAACATCGAAGGTGCAAAGAGAGTACAAAGACAAATAAAGATACCTGAGGCTAATGTCATTGGAGGAATGATCACATGAAAAAATTAAATGGAAAATAAAGGCAAACATCAAACCCCTTGGCACTTTATAATGGAGTGCGAGTATAAACAACATGAACATGTGCGAGATCTCATACATGCATTAGAATGAAACTGATGTAAGAGCATCCTGGGTGTAAGAGCAATCTTGCATCACCCAAAAATATTTCTATTTTTATATTCAATAAGGGCTATTTTGTGCAGAGCTACTATTTATGGAAAGCTACTATTTTTGGTAATTTTTGTATGTGCTCAGAATGATCTGATTTCTTTCTTGGAGGTTCATTTTGGTCATATAAGTCTGCCACTAAAGTTTCATTGCCAGATCAAGTGTATATTGGAAGATATTGAAGATTTTCGGTATTGGCAGCAGGGTACAGAAACTTTGAACTCAGTTTTGAAGGCTTTAGAGGCCCCGAATGAGGTCAAAAATTTGGGTGACGGGCGCTTGTGCGAATCAAGCCTGTAGAGCACTTCGTGGCATTTTCGAAATGGGGTTATAATAGCCGATCGGGTCAACTGGTGATGACTTATGGTCTTCAAAAGTTGGGCCACCTGAAATGGCAGAAAATAATTTTCTTCAAAATTTCTGTTCAGGTTTCAAAGGTTATCTTGAGCCGACTATGATGTAATAAAATGTAAAATAAAATAATTCTAAGTTTGGTCTGCCTTATTGGCTAAAATTCTGGAACCTTCCCAGGCGTTGGAAAATTGCCTATATAAGGAAGGCTGTATTATTGTCTTAGGCAGTTCAGAATAGTTCTGGGTAGTAGATCTGGGCAATAATTTGAGGCTTTGTCCTATAGAATATTGTAAGGGAATGCCCATTTGGCTTTGCATATTGTAATTCTGAAAGTTTGTAATTCCACATTTGTGGAGATAATAAGAAGCCAATTTTCTGTTCTTGCATATTATTGTTGCTTCTCTATTTTTGTTATGTGTTTGTGGTATTAAGGGGAGCACCCTTCATTAGAAACTTTATCTCAGTGCATGTACATAAGAGAATACTACAAAAGTGAATTATACACTGCTCAAAGAAAAGAAAAGGTTGCTAAAACAAAAGAATAAGATAAGATGAGCCATCCCTCAAAGGGAAGAGATCCCAAGACCTGAAACATCTAAGATATCAACCAAATTGAAAAAATGCAAAAATTTGAATTTGAAATGTACCTGTAGCATAATATAGAAAAATTACTCACCTCATTGGAAAGCTTACAAAACAAGCTTTCCAACGATATATCGTTTCCCCAAAATGGAGTTTGGATGCACAAGATAGAGCTCCCACAGTGCAAAATTGAACATCTGGCTTTGGCAGCAAAAAACACTATCAAAAATGAAAAATTAGAAACTCAAACCTCCAGATCTAGATTGATCTTAGAACCCTCTTTTTGACGATATCTCATTTGTTCGATTTCGACATTGTATGCGTAAGAAATGAGCAAAAAACCACAAGCTGTGCCAGATGGAAGACAAAAAAGAAGCTCTATCTTTGAAATCCTAGTATTAAAAATGGAGGCAAAAAATTCCAAAATCTGAAATTTCAAAAATATCTACCTCTGAACAAGCTTTCCAATAGTATCTCGTTTGCCAAAAATTGATACCGTATGCTCAAGTTATGAGAAAAAAACCAACAGGTGCTCTAGAGGACCGAAAAAATGGTGTCTTAAAGGTGTTGATGCAGTACTAACGTCAAAATTTCATGGGCCTCAAGTTGATGTTTGTATGGGCATCACAACAAAAAACCAATAGGCCCCGTGGGCCAAAAAATTGGGTCCCCTAGTCATTTGGGTGACCTGGCAGTTGGTGCCTGGTGCCTGGGCACTAGAGAGGTGCCCTCTGGACTTGTCATGTTCATGCTCTGATACCATATTGGAGTGGATCAGTAAACAATCCACTGCTCCCAAGAACACGTACATGAAAACACCTGTCATAGAAGGAGAGAGAAGAAGTGAGAAGTTATGAGGCTTGAATGCATTGATCGATGAGAGAGGAGAAATCATTCTTGATGTGTGAAAACAAAAGTTGTAATTCAATAATGAATAATCTATTTAGAATACAAAGGAGATCAATCCTTATAAAAAGAGATCTGAAACCCTAAAAGGGTAAAACCTAGGTTGCACAATAATAATTAATAAAACAATTAATTATTATATGCCTCAAGTTTTGCTTAATTAGAAAGAGGTAATAAGTGACTTAGTAATTAAATCAAACATGATTTAACTAATCAGTAAACACTTTATTACTCTAACAAAGACGTGTGAGCTCTAGACAAAAAATCAAGTAGGTGTAGGAACTAAGACTATAGTTTAGACTAACTTCTATAGATGCATATTTGAATAAGATTAATAATTAAAATAATAATTTCCTAACTACAAATAATTTTTTCATATTTATCACAACAAATCCTCTTCAAACTTAGAATTTTGTATAATTTCATTATATTTAATTAAATGAACTTTTCATTTAGTAGCAATATTGAGTCATATCTATTTGATTATAGGAGCATTTATAAATGATAGTATTCAGTTTTTTATTTACCCTAAGATTGTCCGATAAATGTTAATCATTTATTTTCTTTCCCAAATAAAAATGACATGAATGAAATTGAGATAATATATTCCAAAAGAGAAAAAGATGCATAGGACTAATAATAAATATATGTAGAGATTAAAAATTCCTACTTCACAATATTTCTTTTCTGATACTACATACTCGTAGGCCCTTGATTTTAGTAAACTCTACAATAACATTTGATTAAATTATTTGACACTTAAATGAATGTTCTATGATCTCATCCATAATATTCTCTTATTTTTATATTTTTTTTTTAAATCTATGTAACTTTCCTTTTATCACTCTAATTTATACTATAATATTTTATGCATTGAAAAGAGACAACAAAATGTATATGAACAAAGACAACCTACACATACAACTAACACATTAGTATGAGTTATCTTATAAAGAAATGTACTCATAACTTTGATACTATACCAATTTGATTGTACATATAAAATTATATACACGCTACATCCAAAACACATAAGCATTGCAAAAATATTTGAATGCTCTATTAGAAATATTTCAAATATTTTTATGGGGTTTGAATGTTACTGAAAATGATCAAAATCTACCTTTCTCAAGACAATCGCCTAAAGGTGCCACAAGCTCCAACCTATCAAAAATAATTTCAAGAAAATTTTTAAATGGAGAAGAATACATATTTTCATAGGATGAACTTGCAACTAAAGGACACTACTATGGTCATACAAAGTAGTAATATAATAAACTTGATGGTCCACCATGTGCAATGATATCTATACACAAAGCTTTTAGGACAACCCAATTAAGTTTTCTAGGCCCATTTCTAATGCATTCAATTTTAAGTATTTCTAATTTGTGATTAAAATATTGAGAGAAAAACAATTAACAACTTTCTATCAAACATCAGATTACAAAAAATAATTCATGTCAATTGTAGAGCTGTCAAGACTTCTACCAACTAAAAAAATACTATTGCATTTCTCAAATTTTATTTTATTTATGCATCAAAAGAGAAATTCTATAGAACAAATGAAATTCAAACTTATCATCATACTTAAATTGTGACTATCAAAGAAATTCTCTTCAGAAAAGGAGTAAACTTTTCAAACCATATATTCTCATTTTAACTTTATGCACATCCATTAAAAATATACCTTAATATTTTCTTCTTAAAATGAAAAAGCGAAATGAAAAGAAATTAAACAAAAGAAACTAATTGTAAATACTACCACTCCTAAGAAAATGTAAATATATGAAAAAATTAAGATCATATATATGTCTCTTATATACAAGACTATGAATATATAGTTGTTGTTTTTTATGAACATGTTGTATTTTATATTTTACATTAATTTAAAAACTACTCTATACAAATATAGGTGCTAGAAAATTATATTTTTAAAAATCTATGAAAATACATCCAAGAAAAAGATGAAAGTTCAATGCAGTACAAAGCCTGTATATAACATAAAAGAAATTAAATAGTCATTACAACAATAACAAAAAAATATATCTTTGTCATCACATTTTTGCAGAATTATCATCAATCACCTTGTAATCAATTTAAATACCCTCTAACAGAAAGACACATCTTTGAGTATTATCAATGTGAAGTTGGGAGTTAATTGCTAACAAGAATGGTAGTTTACGAAGTTCATCAGTTTCATTAATGTCAAGCTGACTAGAGTTGCCACTTGAGCAAACTGATAGAAACTGGACTTAAGGTTAATTGGGGACTTGTATCAGCTCATGAAAAGGCATTCCCTCCATCATGATCATTATTGTTATTGGTAGTATTAATAACAACATCCTAACCGATTAGTGTACAGGGATGTCAGTCCTCAACCTTAATGAGGCACAAGCCATAGTGGGAAATTGCAAGGCTTGAAGCAGAAGCAAGGCTATCTACAAATTCTATTCTGACATCTCCATCTTCCTCTTCTAACAATCAGTTGTTGGGAAATGATATTGCAAAGATGAAATCAAACGGAACCCACTGACCTTTCATTTCTGAAGGTTTTGTCTTCTTATCAATGGTTGTGTTGGAATTGACCTCCATATTATCTTTTTTCATCAATTTATTGTTAGCCTTGTTTTAGCTTTATGCCATGCAATTTATCACTATGACTCATCGGAGCTGAGGACTAAGATCCCTGCTTTCCATTTTTGTGCATGGGTAGAAGAATCTAGTTATATTTGCAACGGCTTTTCCTTCATGTGTGATCTATAAATCCTTCAACAAATAATAGGTTCTCCGTTGTTGCTGTGTTTTTCTTTACCTATTTCTTAGTGATACTTCTTTCTTCTTTTCCCAAAACTGAGCTTTCTTCAATGTCAAAGTAATAGATAATTAATCCTAAATAGATGATAACTTTTCCCATGGGAAAGAAATCCCTATGCGGATACACATTGCAAATATTCAATGAATCTACCTATCTTTCCCGTTGGTATTCTACTCAAATTTAAATGTTAGAACATGTCAATCATATAGATACAACATATAAATTTCTTTCTCTTTTATTTAATACATTATTGTTAATAATTTTTTTCTCTAAATATGGAAAGAGACTTATTTTCTATATAAACTCAAATGCAACATATGGTTCGAACAATATGGCTAAAGCACTGTAAGCATTATTTCTCAGCTTGATTTTGTCAAAGCAAGCTGGCTTCCACAACATTGTGATTGAAGGTGATTATATGGTCATAATTATTGCATGCATTAAAAGAAGTCATTTAATTGGAAACTAGATTATATTTTCCAACAAATTTGGAACTTATTAGACTCATTTATTGATGTTCTGATTTCGCATACACTCCAAGAAGGCAATAGTCTGGCTAATTTCCTAGCTAATTGTGGTTGTGATGGTATTAACCAAGAATCTACTTTATTGATTGGTAATAGTAACATTGACGATGAATTTCAAACAATCATCAACTCAGATAAATTAGCCTTTAAAGCTCTGGGTTGATATGACAAATAGCATGCAGTTGGTTGTGTTTCGCAAATGATACTACTAAGTACTATCCCATTATTAAAACTTAATACCTGGAGTATTTTTTGTCACTAAGCATTGCACCCAAGTATGGCTAAGTGTAGAACCTAGCGATCCTGTGAAACATGGGACTATTCTCAGGTTGTGGGTAACCTATTCGAGAATAGACCTCCAAATTAGGGATCAGCTTCCCCTTTGAATCAACTAGAATTGAACTAAAATTTGAAGGGAAAGGGAGAGAGAGTGCATGAAATAAAACTAAAAATAGGCGATTCACCAAACTTAGTAGATCCACAGATTGAATCAGGACTCACAATGACACTAAAAATAATTTGATAACTCACAACTTGACCCTGTCTGCTTTGACAATTATTGAAATAAGAGGTATTTTGTGTTAAAACAAGGGAAAAGACTCCCACAACTTAAAACCACATGTACACAGATTATAACAATAACTGCAAAACACCTTCTTGAACATTCAACTTGAATAGACATGCAAAGTAAAGGATGACCAGATCATAATAAATTTAGAATGAATTCAAATAGGAAAACTCAGAAAATAACAGAAATAAGAAGGAATACTACATTATCTTTAATAAAAGGAGCTAAAATAAATCAATCCACTTCTCCAGAGCTACAAGATTTCACCTCGTAAAAAGAGGGAAAGAAGAACTAACCTCTATCACCAAAAGTGAGAGGTATATAAAGAAAAACCCATAGGAATCTGCATCATGACCCACACCTCCAAAAAGGAAAATAATTGCAAATAGGCCCATGAATGCCATCACAAATTCATGTGACAGATTCCCAAGATTCTAGGGAGGCGAGGAAAGTGGGACCCCTAAAAATATCTAGTCAAAGAAGACTAATCTACCCACTAAGTCATGCTCCATAAATGATATTTGACAATGGTTTATAAAAACACCACTTGTTGATATCTTACAATAAAGAACAAGTTATGACTTTTACATTTAAAGTTTACCCCCTATGACTCTATTTAAACATTTTATTTCCTAAGCTCATAAATGACTCTCAACACTAGGAAGGGGAAAGCCATTTAATAATTCACTATTTACGCCATGTTTTGGAAATAAAACAATTAATATATTAACCCTTAAAAAGAGATAAATATATTAACAATCCTATATGTAAGTAAAACCCATGCCCCTTTTAAAGAAAACTAGAAAAGGGAAAAATTAATAAATTCTCAACACTAGGAAAGGGGAGAAAATATTAATCAACCAAAATATAAAATCCCCTCTTTCACAAAATGAAAGAAACAACAGCTGGTACTATGACTTCTCCAGTCCGCACTTGGCAAGTTGCCCATTTCCACTCACAGCTCCACCTTTGATCTTCAAATTTGCCTTTAGAAACAACCATTTGTGGCATCCTATAATGAGGTAGGCTTGATAGGAATCCACTGCATTTGATTTCATTTGACTCTATATTTTGAATTCTACTATTTCTCTGCAATGAAGGGCACGACTAGCATTTATCTTTGTGTTTGATTCACTTTTGTATTTGATTCACTGGCAAAATTGGCATTTATGTGTTTGACTCCTTTGACGGTTTCATGTCTTTTATTGAGTGCGTAGCATGCATGTTAGGGCACTGAAATTGTCTCCTCTGCATTATCAACCTCATCATAATGGCACTAGATAATGACACGATACTATCGTAGAATCACAAGGCACTATCTGTATCTTTCATTGTTCATTGAGTTTCTCCATATTGATTCAAATGAGGGCTTCATTCTGAGCATCACGGAACACTGGCATCTTCTTATTTTATTTCTCTCTATATTTGAGGCCATACTGTATTTCGTATACACTACTTGTTGTCATCATTTGATTTCATACTGACTGTGTATGATCTGGTATCCATGGCATTACTGCAAAATGTGTTTAAGTAGAGCTTGTGATTGAGCTAGGGCACCATGTTTTATGGACCGTACACTGCGTGCTATGGTGTGTTTGTGTTGTGGTGTGTACACTGGCAAAACTACACCAACTAGGGCACAATGTATTTGTTTATATGTTAATGGTGATGTATTCAGATAAAATGTGAGCTCTGCAATCCATACATTGCCTCATGTTTATTATTGCTTTGGATAGATTGGTGAGCTCTTGCCAGCTCCTGAGGGACTAGGGCACTTGATTTTTTTTGTATTGATTCATTTCTTGTTGTTGACACTAAAGGGCCCATGAACATTGGTCACCAATGCTCCATGCCTTGGGCTTCCTTGTTATCTCCCACTGTTCACTATTTTTATGAATGTTTTGTGTACTCAAGCTTATGTTGATGCTAGTCGTGCCCTAGGCCTGATCCATGTTCTCTATCACGGTTGAAACTTCCTTATGATGAGGACCCGTGCTCATAGGGCATCACTATTTTCTTCGATAGTCATGAGCCTTGATTGATTTGTTGTTAGTTTTTAGGCTTCACTGTTTCTCCCTGATGCCATTCATTTGCCATTTTTATCAATATGGTACCTGTGAGCTGTGATCTCAGCCTCCTTGTGTTGATATATCACTCACTTGTTAATGTTGTTTACCTTTTGTATTGCATTACAATGGAACCATCTGAAGTTTGATTTATCTATCATTATACCCTGTTGGAACATGGGTTATTTGAAATCCTCCTTGTATTTACCGATGTATAGTATACCATGTTTGCTCACTATTTGACCTTTATGCCATAAGCATGGCCTGCCAGCTATGTCTTGTATTGTCGGCATTCTGCATGTTCATTGTGGTTCTATTTAACATCAAAACATCATAACCTTGCTTAGATGCTTGACTATTCTATACTTCCTGGAGTCCGTGAAAGATCTATTCTAATGTTATTACCAAGTTCACTATTATGTTGGATTCTTCTAAGAGCCCTGTGAACCGAAATCATAATGATAGATGCTTGGTTGTTGTTGGTGCTGCATTGTCATTGCGCTTCAATACACATGCTGTGATGTTTAAAAAATGTAGTCTATTGGCACACTCTATTGCTTTTTTTCTCTAGTATTCATGCCACTGATGGCCTGTAAGCTAGGCATCATTTTTTCTAGTGTACACAACCCATGAACCATAGGACACCTCCCTTTATTGCTCTGATCAAGGGTCACAATTTGGGCATTATTTGAATCTCTTGATATTGTGCCTTTACTCATTCATGGACTTTTGAGAACCTGTGGTCCTTAGCTTGATTTCTTTTCACCAATGTATATGCTCCTTTCTTTGAACACCTATATTAGTGTCACTGTGTTTGATAAGGTCATCATATTTTTTGGTTATGCCGGTATGTTCATAGCCTATGGGATAGGGCACAATACTCATATGTTGCAACTTGTTTTGTCATGATCAACACTATGTTCCACACTTACTGGCATTGTGCCTGCTGTAGCATTGTTTAGCATGGATGTTGTTACATCCACATATATTTGGTGTCTAGAAGACCCGAGCCCACTATGTTCTCAGTCTTGGCTTGTATCATGTGATGATACTCACTATTTCCATGTATTCCATTGTTTTCCTCTTTGGAGCTCGTGCACCATTATGTTGATGCTTACTGTAGATGCACTATGATTATTCATTGATTGTTGACTGGTATTAGTAGCACATTGTGATGTTTGTGGCTCATTCACCCACTTCTTCACATGATGATACCATACTATCACTAATTTACCAACTATAGTCTTTTACTATTGGCTCATAATGCATATTTTGATTATGTTAATTCATTGAGTTTAGCTTTGAAGCACTTTTATGTTGTACCTTCTCTAAACATATGCATTTATGTACCTTTAACATGCTAATGATGAATGCTTCCAGAATCTGCGAGTGCCCTCTTTTGACCATGCTCCATTGATTTGGATTTATGATCTCATAGTGTCCCACTGACATTGAAATTTTACTGAATGCCTCCCACATGAGTCAGTGCCTCTCCTAGAGATAGTTAGGGTTCCCAGAAACTCTGTGGGAATACAGCTTTTGACAACCCTCACTGGTTCAATGTATGGTACTAGGAGACTCAATATTGACCATGGGTGTTGTAACCTGTATCTGCACATGGAATACACACATTAGTGAAAACATGGTGTCATTCATTTCTATAGCCTCCTTCATGTACCTTCCCTGAGCACAGCCTGTGTCAGAGGTGTATAGCTAAGTGCACGTATGCATGTTGTAGATAGGTACTGTGATACCATGCAATTTTTAGATCGAAGAATCTAACCCACTTCTCTTCTCTTATCTATAGGTTCAGGATCATAGGAGCACACCGAGAACACCATGGAGATAGACTCATTACCAAGCAATCTCTAGTACCCCTATACTATTTATGCTCCTTATATATGTATATTTGCACTCATTTATGCAATTCTAGCAATGGCTATGCTCACGACATGTGTGAGCTCAGATAGATGTTCTTTTTAGTTCTTTCCCTTCTTGTACATCATGCTTAACATTGATATATGCACATGTAATCTTAGATGCATAAATTTATCTCCTTTCCCTTTTGTGTACTTTGCAAATGAAATGAACACAAAAATTAAGCAAGATCACTTAATAACACAAAGTAGGGGACATTAGCTCATTTAGTAATTAGATCTCCAAAAGGTGAAAAATAATTGTAACATTCTAGCGACCTCTATGGAGTGGTTGCCTGCTAAGCATCCTGACCAACTGCCTTAAAGATCCATTGGGCACAGAGTCATATAAGCCTCAATGCTGAACTTGCCTCCCAACCAAAACAACCTCCTTCTCCTCAACAAAACTGAAGCTGACTGCTTGGCAAACTACTCAGGCTTATTGCTACTCAAACCAAACTGAAAATTGAACTGAAAACAACTTGTGCCAAGGCACTTAGGGTATACAGAAAACTAAAAACTCCTATTCTACCCTACTCTAACCAGTCTTAGCAAACTGGTTAAACAAATCCATTAATTGGATTGTTGAAATAACTTCCCATTCTCCTCAAAATATTATACTTTTCATATTTTTTGCCAACAAAGAGAACATGAAACCAAAAAAGGTACTAAACTATCTGGCATATCAACCTTTGAATCTGGTATACCAGAATACTAACCTCAATTAGATCATAGGTGTTGTCCTCCTAGGGAGTCTGATGAGGCTGAATAAGCTCCTGGTCACTAGTGAGTGGACTTTTGATGTCATTGATCTCCATTGAATCTTTGAGTATGCATGTCTCATTTGATCCCATCTATGTTAGGTATCTGATAGGACACACCCTAGAGAGCATAAAACTAGGCCTCTCTTGTTTCTCAATTTGCATCTTACAAATCTCTTCAGCATGCTGATCAGAACTTTGCCCCTCCATGATAGTCTTCCATAATGTTTCTTCTTCTACAGTTAGAGGATTATCCTCTTCATCAGTTGGAACCTCTAATAGCTCATCCAAGCTATCACATTGCATCAGGTCTTCAACCATAACTGGCCCCTCCTCGTGGTCCATGAAACAAAATTCTTGAGATTCATCCACCACCTTATTGCAACCAAGCCCAAATTCTATAACTGGTACAACATTAGCCTCTTGAAATGAAAGGTTTTCCTTAGGAACATGCATGTTATCATCCATTTCAGGAAGATGAGGAACACAAACAAAAGATGACCAGAAAGCATTTATCATAGAGTCAAAATCTTCTTGCTGTCCTAAGTTAGCAACAACTATATCATATTTCTTGTCATAATCAGTGAGCTCAACTAGTAAGTCTTGCACCATTTCATCTTGATCAATATAAGAAGGTAGTTCTTCAAACAAATCAGCTAGGCTTTCAACCTCTTCACTTGCTCTCTGATCCTTGTCTAGCTGCTCTAATCCATCATTATGTAATAGATCTACCTGTTCCTCATGATCATCATGAAAGAGTACACCTAAAAGAAAAGAATCATTCTCTTCCTGATGGCCTAAAATTTCATGAGGTGTAGTGGGCTGTTTAGGAAGTGGCTTATAGGGCTTTATCTGCTGCAAGACGGGCTCACTATCACTTAGGAAGTCAAAACTTACAAGTGTTTCTTCTATAGGAATAGGATGAGGTGGTTGGAAATCTGAGACAAGGTCATGAATAGGCTCTAAAAGTGCATTGAGATTAGGCTCCTATTGACTAAGATTCTGAGCTGAAGGAAAAGTCTTAAAGCTTGGAATTTCAATAGAAGTGCTAATGGGCTTGCTAGGTAAGAAACTTGGGATTTGTACCTTGTGAGTCTCATGTCTGGTTTGCAATGCTTCTAGCTTCTCTTCAGCAGCATGAGGCATCTCCATCTGAGTCTCCTCCTTAAGAAGAGTTGGCATCTCGTAACCTGGATACATAGTCCATGAGGGTCTCCAAGACTATATTAAGTCTTTATTGCCTTCCTCTAGTGATCTTTCTTGCATTGGGGCAGCAACAACTTCTCGATCTTCTTTCCCTGGTACTTGTGCCAATAGATTCTTAATCAATTGATCCTTTTCTACAATCTTCTTGGCAAGTGTCTCCTTCTCATGATCATGAAATTCATCTTTTTCTACTAACTCTTTTCAGAGATTCTCCTCATTCTTTATAGCTGTCTCGTAGATGCTCCTTATGAATTCTTGACGGTCTTCAAGACTACTCTTATAAACCTTCTCTTGTGTCAAGATCAAGTTGTTCTTCTCTTCAAGGATCTGTTCATGCATTGCTAACTGGTTATGTAGCTGCCTTGTGAGCTCCTCTTTCTGAGCCACCATCACCTCCAAAAAAGAGGGAAAGAAGAACTAACCTCTATCACCAAAAGTGAGAGGTATATAAAGAAAAACCCATAGGAATCTGCATCATCACCCACACCTACAAAAAGGAAAATAACTGCAAATAGGCCCATGAATGCCATCACAAATTCATTTACCAGATTCTCCAGATTCTAGGGGGGTGAGGAAAGTGGGACACCTAAAAATAGCTAGTCAAAGAAGACTAATCTACCCACTAAGTCATGCTCCATAAATGATATTTGACAATGGTTTATAAAAATAGCACTTGTCAATATCTTACAATAAAGAACGAGCTACGACTTTTACATTTAAAGTTTACCCCCTATGACTCTATTTAAACATGGATAAAAACATTTTATTTCCTAAGCTCATAAATGACTCTCAACCCTCGGAAGGGGAAAGCCATTTAATAATTCACTATTTATGCCATGTTTTGGAAATAAAAAAATTAATATATTAACCCTTAAAAAGAGATAAATATATTAACAATCCTATATCTAAATAAAACCCATGCCCCTTTTAAAGAAAACTAGCAAAGGGAAAAATTAATAAATTCTCAACCCTAGGAAAGGGGAGAAAATATTAATCAACCAAAATATAAAAACCCCTCTTTCACAAAATGAAAGAAACAACAGCTAGCATTGTGACTTCTCCAGTCCACACTTGGCAAGTTGCCCATTTCCACTCACAGCTCCACCGTTGATCTTCAAATTTGGCTTTAGAAACAGCCATTTGTGGTGTCCTATAATGAGGTAGGCTTGATATGAATCCACTACATTTGATTTCATTTGACTCTATATTTCAAATTCTATTGTTCCTCTACAATGAAGGGCACGACTCGCATTTATCTCTGTGTTTGATTCACCTCTGTATTTGATTCACTGGCAAAATTGGCATTTATGTGTTTGACTCCTTCGAGGGTTTCATGGCTTTTATTGAGTGCGTAGCATGCATGTTAGGGCATTGAAATTGTCTCCTCTACATTATCGACCTCATGATAATGGCACTGGATAATGACAACATACTATCATAAAATCACAAGGCATTATCTGTATCTTTCATTGTTCATTGAGTTTCTCCGTATTGATTCAAATGAGGGCTTCATTCTGAGCATCATGGAACACTGACATCTTCTTATTTTATTTCTATCTGTATTTGAGGGCATACTGTATTTCATATTCACTACTTGCTGTCATCGTTTGATTTCATACTGACTGTTTATGATCTGGTATCCATGGCATTTCTGCAAAATGTGTTTAAGTAGAGCTCGTGATTGAGCTAGGGCACCATGTTTTATGGACCATACACTGCTTGCTATGGTGTGTCTGTGTTGTGGCGTCTTCACTGTCAAAATTGCACCAATTAGGGCACGATGTATTTGTTTATATGTTAATGGTGATGTATTTAGATAAAACGTGAGCTCTGTAATCCATACATTGCCTCATGTTTTTTATTGCTTTGGATAGATTGGTGAACTCTTGCCAGCCCGTGAGGGACTAGGGCACTTGATTTTTTTTGTATTGATTTATTTCTTGCTTCTGACGCTAAATGGCCTACAAACCTTGGTCACTAATGCTATCCATGCCTTGGGCTTCCTTGTTATCTCCCACTGTTCACTATTTTTATGAATGTTTTGTCTACTCAAGCTTATGTTGATGCTAGTCGTGCCCTAGGCCTGATCCATGTTCTCTATCACGGTTGAAAGTGCCTTACCATGAGGACCCATGCTCACAGGGCATCACTATTTTCCTTGACAGTCATGAGCCTTGATTGATTTGCTATTAGTTTTCCGACTTCACTATTTCTCCCCGACGCCATCCATTTGCCATTTGTTATCGATATGGTACCCATTAGCAGAGATCTTGGCCTCCTCGTGTTGATATATCACTCACTTGTTGATGTCATTTACATTTTGTATTGCATTACACTAGAACCATCTGAAGTTTGATTTATCTATCATTATACCCTATTGGCACATGGGTTATTTGAAATCCTCCTTGTATTTACCGATGTATAGTATACCATGTTTGCTCACTATTTGATCTTTATGCCATAAGCATGGCCCACCAGCTATCTCTTGTATTGCCGGCTTTCTGCATGTGCATTGTGGTTCTATTAAACATCGAAGCATCACAACCTTGCTTAGATGCTTGACTGTTCTATACTACCTAGAGACCATGAAAGATCTATTCTAATGTTATTATCAAGTTCACTATTATGTTGGATTCTTCTAGGAGCCCCGTGAACCGAAAGCATAATGATAGATGCTTGGTTGCTGTTGGTGCTGCATTGTCATTGCGCTTCAATACACATGTTGTGATATTTAAAAAATGTGGTCTATTGGCACACTCTATTGCTATTTTTCTTTGGTATTCATGCTACTGATGGCCTGTAAGCTAGGCATCATGTTTTCTGGTGTACACAGCCCATGAACCATAGGACACCTCCCTTTATTGCTCTGATCAAGGGTCACAATCTGGGCATTATTTGAATCTCTTGATATTGTGCCTTTACTCATTCATGGACTTTTGAGAACCTGTGGTCCTTAGCTTGATTTCTTTTCACCAATGTATATGCTCCTCTCTTTGAACACCTATATTAGTGTCACTATGTTTGATAAGGGCATCATATTTTTTGGTTATGCTGGTATGTTCACAACCTATGGGCTAGGGCACAATACTCATATGTTGCAACTTTTTTTGTCATGATCAACACTGTGTTCCACACTTACTGGCATTGTGCCTACTACAACATTGTTTAGCATGGTTGTTGTTACATCCACATATATTTGGTGTCTAGAAGACCCGAGCCCACCATGTTCTCGATCTTGGCTTGTATCATGTCATGATACTCACTGTTTCCATGTATTCCATTGTTTTCCTCTTTGGAGCCCGTGAACCATTATGTTGATGCTAACTATAGATGCACTGTGATTTTTCATTGAATGTTGACTGGTATTAATAGCACACTATGATGTTTGTGGCTTATTCACCCACTTCTTCACATGATGATACCATACTGTCACTAATTTACCAACTTTAGTCTTTTACTATTGGCTCATAATGCAGATTTTGATTGTGTTAATGGATTGAGTTTAGCTTTGAAGCACTTTTATGTTGTACCTTCTTTGATCATATGGATTTATGTACCTTTAACATGCCAATGATGAATGCTTCTGAAATCTACCAGTGCCCTATTTTAACCATGTTCCATTGATTTGGCTTAATGATATCAGAGTGTGCCACTAACACTGTAATTTTACTGAATACCTCCCACATCAGTCAGTGCTTCTCCTCAAGATAGTTAGGGTTCCTAGAAACTCTGTGGGAATAGAGCTTCTGATAACCCTCACCGGTTCAGTGTAGGATACTAGGAGACTCAATACTGACCATGGGTGTTGTAACCTGTATCTACTCATGGAACAAACACATTAGTGAAAATATGGTGTTATTCATTTCTGAAGCCTCCTTCATGCACCTGCCCTGAGCATAGCCTGTGTCAGAGGTGTATACCTGAGTGCACGTATGCATGCTGTAGATAGGTACTGTGATACCAGGCATTGTTTAGATCGAAGGATCTAACCCACTTCTCTTCTCTTATATGCAGGTTCAGGATCATAGGAGCACATCGAGAACACCATGGAGATAGACTCATTAGCAGGCAATGTTTGGTACCTCTGTACTATTTATGTTCCTTATATATGTATATTTGCACTCATTTATGCAATTCTAGCAATGGCTATGCTCATGGCATGTGTGAGCTCAGATAGATGTTCTTTTCAGTTCTTTCCCTTCTTGTACATCATGCTTAACATTGATATATGCACATGTAATCTTAGATGCAGAAATTTATCTCCTTTCCCTTTCATGTACTTTGCAAATGAAATGAACACAAATATTAAGCAAGATCACTTAATAACACAAAGTAGGGGACATTAGCTCATCTAGTAATTAGATCTCCAAAAGGGGAAAAATAATGGTAACAGTAATGACATATACATGCCCTCCCTCTTGGCGGCCGCAACATCCTCTCTCACGTGCAAACATGTTAAGTTTAATGCTAGCTATTGTGCTAAGTACGCATGCCATGTGATTTTCCATGTGATATCTGGGTAAGCTGTATACATCCATTTGAAAGTCATTCACTATATATGAGTTAAGTTAATGTTTTCAGTGCATTTGGGTTTGCATTTGCTTTGCTGGTTTTCTATTCTCCTACCATTCCCAACTCTGTTGCATTGGGAAGTCTACAATATGGACATCTTTTGCCTACACTGTGAATCCTGCAAGGCCTTCCATGATGATGTGATGCCACATAACTTTAGGGTTCTTTTACTTCCAGGGGAAACATAACAACTGCTGCTTTCTCATGTAGATGATGCCTCATTCAATAGCATCTTCATCTACCATTCACCAGTCATCGATTGGTGAGCATGTTCTTGTTCCTAGGTCGAAGCAAATTCTATTTCCTTCCCAATTGCTATCTATTTTCCTCTCAAATATCTTGGACCTGTTGCAATCTGTGGGACTTCTATTTCTAATAGAAAATAAGGTTATATAGCCTAAATATATCGCACACAACAAACTCATGTTTGCAATTCATAAATATGATTTATGGAATGGGAGTTCTCTTATTGGTGGGTTGTTTATCCGCTAGTTATTACTGAAGAATCATGAATATTTGTTGATTTATGAAGGCATTAAGCGAGTGGTGGAAAAGCATAATTTTAGGATTCTTAAATCAACATTGCAAGCAGTTTCCTATGCTCTTGACAGGGAATTTGAATCTAGCATTAAAAAGACTCTAAATGCTCTATTTGACTTGCTTGATTCCCCCAATTTTCCTTTGCGTAATGCACTGTCGAAGTCCCCTGTTTCTGATCTCAACCTGCCCTCAATGCCTGCAAGTTCACTGCTCGTGGACATTACGTTTCTCTGTTGGTGTGTGAATGATAACGGCTGGTCTTAACACTTTCCATCTACTCCTCCCAAAGGTTGGGAAAATTCTTGGTGTTTCTCACAGGCTCCTCCTCAACATGACTACTCTAATGATTGTGATATGATTGAAGGATGATTTGATGATGCTAAATTTTTTGTTCCTACTACAAAATTTTGGAATTCTTGGACCAATTGTATGCATTTGTGGTGTTTCCATTGTATACTTACACTGTTACACACTTTTAGTATTCTTCATCACAATGGACTATCGAGTGTAATGTATACTAGGAATGTAATGTTTTATAGTTTTAGGCTTTCTGGATTCAGATGTTCGAATCTCATCCTTCAATCTTCCCTGGAAGTGGGTTCTTTTGTTAAATCCATCATATGTATTTCTTTTGTATTTGACAATGACTCTAGGGTTTCTTCCTAGTTCTTCCACAGATGAGTCTTTGAACTAGTTATTGTAAATATATTATCGGTGGCTGCTCCACTTTTGTTTAAAAAAAAAAACATATGTTCTCACAGCAGCTACTAACCTTGTAGCTCCATAAAAATTTAAACACAATCATCTAACTAGATAAAAATTTAAACAAAATCAGCTAACCAAAATGAGAATCAAACGTAAAAATAATGATTTTGCATTCAACCAGCCAATTCATCAATCTACTAACTCGAGAATCAACGAGTTTCTATAGACAAGAAATTGTATATGCGGGTTTGCATGTAATTGCTATAAACAAGTATTATGTCAAAGAAGGTCCATACATGCTGAGATTGAAGTTTCTTATACAATAAAACAAAATTGGTGCCATTTTTTTCTCTCTTTAATAGACTACTATTTTGATGATAAAATAAAAAGTCATCAAAATATTGATTAAAAAACACTTGTGTTCCACAAACTAAAGTGACTAAAATCTGATATACTTTATTAACAAATAATTATTTATCAAATGCAACTGTTTCTTTCATTTGGATATGTACAATCAACACAATATTACATATGATATTATACATACTAATCTTTTCTGAAGAGTAAGCCAGCTACCATGACTATTTTGCTTAAAATAATCTACACCTTTTTATTTTGGTTTGTTCAAAGGGCAAGTAATTGAAAGGCCAAGGGTACGATTGAAAAGCAAAGAGATGCGTGCAATGTGTTCTATTTCCTGACTACGTGGAATGGACAGAGACGTTTAGGTCCTCAAAATGTCGAGTAATGGTGTTTTATTTTGGGTACTCGTCGCAACAGATACAATGTTGTACAGGTAGACTATCAAACAGTTATATATTTAATAAAATTTTATTCTAATAGAAAAAATTAAGGTAAAGGGGGAGTCCTTTAAATTGTATGATAATATTTATATGTTGTTTATAGTAGGTGGGATAAGAATAAAATTAATTGAGCATATTAAAATAATTGTTATTAAGTTGTGGATATCATGTGTTTAATAGATTTTATATTTTAATAAAAAAAATTAAGATAAAGGCGAGTTCCTTTAAATTGTATGGTTGTATTTATATGTTGAGTAGTTTTGCAATAAATGAGAAAAGAGTCAAATTAAAAAAACATATTAAAATAGTTGTTATGTATGGTCGATATCACGTGTTTAATAAAATTTATACTCCAATATAAAAATTTAAGGTAAAGGGGAGTCCCTTTAAATTGTATGGTTGTATATATACGCTGAGTCACTTTGAAGTAGATGGGATAAGAGTCAAATTAACCGAGCATATTAAAATAGTTATTATGTGTTTGTGATATCACGTGTTTAATAGAATTTATGTCATGTGGAAAACATATATAGGAATAATAATAAATATATGTAGACATTAAAAATTCCTACTTCACAATATTTCTTCTCTGTTACTACCTACTCTTAGCCCCTTTATTTCGGTAAACACTACAATAACCTTTGATTAAATTATTGACACTTAAATGAATGTTCTATGATCTCATCAATAATATTTGCTTAAATATTTATTTTATTTTATTTTTAAATGTATGAAACTTTCCTTTAAACACTCTAATATATATTGTAATCTTTTATGCATTCAAAAAATAAAAATGATCATAAAATTGTTCAAAAGAAACAGAAAAATTTATATGAATAAAGACAACCAACACATACAACAAACAATTTAGTATGACTTATCTTTTAAAGAAATACTCATAACTATGATGCTATACCAACTTGATTGTACACAACATCCAAAACACATAAGCATTGCAAAATAAATTTGAATTCTCTATTACAAATATTTCAATTATTTTTATTGGGTTCAAATGTTAGTGAAAATGATCAAAATCTACCTTTCTCAAGACAAACACATAAAGGTGCCAAGATAAATGGTAGTTTATCAGATACACGTGTTTCAAGAACACCGACCTATCAAAGTAATCAAATATATGTGTTCCATTAATTTCAAGTTGATTAGAGTTGCCACTTGAGAAAAATGATAGAAATTGGACTTAAGGTATACTAGGGACTTGTATCAGCTCATGAGAAGGCATTCCCCCGATCATGATCATTATTGTTATTCGTAGTCTTAAAAATACCTTCCTTTTTTATTAGTATACAAGGATCTCAGTCCTCAACCTTAATGATGCACAAGCCACGGTGCGAAATTGCAAGGCTTGAAGCTGAAGCAAGGCTATCCAGAGATTCTATTTTGACATCTCCATCTTCCTCTTTTAACAATCAGTTGTTGGGAAAAGATATTGCAGAGATGAAATCAAGAGGAACCCACTGACCTTTCATTTCTAAAGGTTGTGCCTACTTATCAATGGTTGCCTTGGAATTTACCTCCGCATTATCCTTTTCCATCAACTTATTGTTAGAAGAGGAAGATGAACATAAGAGAATTAAATCTCTGGTTTGCCTTGCTTCAACTTTATGCCATGCAATTTCTCACTGTGACATGTGACTCATTAGGGCTAAGGACTGAGATCCTTGCTTCCTATGTCATTTTTTGTGCATGGGTAGAAGAATCTAGTTATATTTTCAACTAGTTTTCCTTCAGGCATGTTTTGTAAGTCCTTCAATTGATACCACATTCTCCCTTGTTTCTGTGAAACCCTTATAGACCACCTGCAAAAAGTTCAAAATCTATTAAAATTGGCAACACCACATTATCAGCCAAACTGGCAAAACTGACATCATCTTGTCATTAGCTTAACCATATTCTAGTGTTTTTCTCTATATATTGCTTAGTGCTACTTCTTTTTTCTTTTGCCAAAAACGAGCTTCCTTCAATGTCAAAGTGATAGATAATTAATTCTAGATAGGCGACAACTCTACCCATGCAAAAGAAATTCCTATACAAGTACACATTGGATATATTCAATGAATCTACCTATCCTTCCCTTTCGTATTGTACTCAAATTTAAATCTTAGAACTTGTCAGTCATATATATACAACGAATAAAATTCTCTCTTTTATTTATTGCAATATTGTCAATCGTTTTTTCCTCTAAATATGGGAAAAGACTTATTTGTGATATAAACTCAAATGCAACATATGTTCTCACGGCAGATACTAACATGCCAGCTTTCTTAAAAATTTAAACAAAATCAACTAACCAAGATACTCTATACTAACTCAGTCCGCCCCATTGAGAATCAAACGTAAAAACAGTTATTTTGCAGTCAACCAGCCATTTCATCAATCTGCTAACTCGAGAATCAGCAAGTTTCTAGAGACAATAAATTGTACATGTGGGTTTGCATGTAATTACTACAAACAAGCCTTTACATAAAGAACTTAGATGTAACTCTCGAGTTTCTAATACAATAATAAAGATCAATGTATATATTTAATTATATAAATGAATACTTATGTCAAATGATGTTATCTGAGGCATGCAAGTAACTGCTACAGAAGGTCCATACATGCAGAGTTAGAAGTTTCGAATATGATAAAACAAAATCTGCGCCATTTTTTTTCTCTTTACTTAATTACTATTTTGGTGATAGATTCTAAAACGTGATCAAAATATGGATTGAAAAAAACACTTGTGTTCCACAAACTACAGCGACTGAAATCTGATATACTTTATCAATAAATGGTTATTTATCAAATGCAAATGTTTCTTTTATGTGGATATTTACAATCAACACAATATTACATATGATATTATATACATACGAACCTGTGTCAGAAGAGCAAACCAGTTACCATGACCATTTTGCTGAATATACTCAACAACAACCTTATCGTCTCACGCCCATTTTCTGTAGACCCTTTTTTATTTTTCGTTGTTCAAAACGCAAGTAATTTAAAGGCCATGGCTGGGGCATCCATGCTGCCGATTGAAAGGCAAAGAGCTGTTCTACGTGTTCTATTTCATGATTATCAAGAACGAACATTTCTGCTCTACGTGTTCTATTTCTTTACTACGAGGAATGAACAGAGACGTGTAGGTCCTCAAAATGTGGAGTACTGGTATAGTTATTGACAACCAATGCACCTCTTTTGTTTGGGTAATTGTCGCAGCGGATAAGATGTAGTACAGGTGAACTATCGAACAGTGAGATATTTAATAAAATTTTATTCCAATAGAAAAAATTAAGGTAAAGAGGAGTCCTTTAAATTGTATAATAATAATTATATGTTGAGTTACTTTATATAGTAGATGGGATAAGAATAAAATTAATTGATTTAAGAAAATAATTGTTATGTTTTAGTGGATATGATGTGTTTAATAAAATTTATATTTTAATAGAAAAATTTAAGATAAAAGGGAGTCCCTTTAAATTGTATGGTTGTATTTATATGTTGAATATTAAAATAGTTGTTATATATGTGTGGATATCAAGTGTTTACTAAAATTTATATGTTGATTATTTAATTGAACGTATTAAAATAGTTGTCGTGTATGTGTGGAGATCACGTGTTTATTGTATTTATATGTTCAGTCATTTTCCAGGAGATGGGATATGTGTCAAATTAATTGAGCATATTAAAATAGTTGTTATGTGTTTGTGGATATCATGTGTTTAATAAAATTTATATTCTAATAGAAAAAGTTAAGGTAAAGAGGAGTCCCTTTAAATTGTATGATTGTATTTATATGTTGAGTCACTTTGGAGTAGATGGGATAAGAGTCAAATTAATTGAGCATATTAAAATAGATTTTATCTATTTGTGAATATCACATGTTTAATAGAATTTATATTCTAATTCAAAAAAGTGAAGGTAAAGGGGGGTCCCTTTAAATTGCATGGTTGTATTTATACGTTGAGTCACTTTCTAGTAGATGGGATATGAGTCAAATTAATTGAGCATCTTAAAATAGTTGTTATGTGTATGTGGATATGGTGTGTTTAATATAATTTATATTTTAATAGAAAAATTTAAGGTAACGGGGGAGTCCCTTTAAATTATATGGTTGTATTTATACATTGAGTCACCTTGTAGTAGATGGCATAATAGTCAAAATAATTGAGCATCTTAAAATAGTTGTCACGTATATGTGGATGTCATGTGTTTAATATAATTTATATTTTATGTTTGTATTTATATGTTGAGTTACTTTACCCTACATGGGATAAGAGACAAATTAATTGACCATACTAAAATAGTTGTTATGTAATTGTGGATATCATGTGTAACATTTTTATTTATATAATATAAGTTGTTGTGACTTTAAAGTTTTGAAAATTAAACAAAAATAGGTTTTATAGGGATCTGAAATCCAAAGAGTTAAAGATATAGATTAGACAATAAGCTCAACAAAAAAGAGCATCCAAAAAAAAAGGAGGGGCGAAAACACCCCAAACTAGTAACAACCAACAAAATGAGAAACAAAAAGAGAACCAACAAAACAAACTAGCTATTGTTGTCCTTTCAGAATCTTGATGGAGTCTTCCATCTTTTTCTCCAGCTGTAATTTTTTTCAAATTCTCCTTGAGACCCATAATATCCTTGCTGGAAGAGGTGTTCTGGCTCATCTTCACTCTGGTTATGGTCCCAAGGCCTTTCCCCTTTGTATTAGAATTCAACACAGCTTCCCACTCCTTTTGCAGCATGAGAACTAGCCAATGGAGGTTACTGGTGGAGGAATTCATACCTTTTGTAGAAGGCTTGAGCAGGTTTTCCAACATTTTTTCAACACATTCAATTCTAGCGAGTAATTTAACACAGGAAAAAATTGAGAGTGGGTCGTAGTCCTTACCCCTATTATTAATTCTATCCAGCAGATTCTGATACTTGGCCTCCAGGTCAGTATTCTATGTCCTAAGCTTCTCAATCTCCTAATAGCAACATTTATCATTTTTGAAAGAAAAGAGGGTTCTAGCTTTAGCAATGTGTAAAAATCCAAAAGTCAATTCCTCCTTATTAGTGAGATCCTCCATTATCATAGACACATAATCCTCTCTTAGCAACATCCTAACTAAATTCCTTATCTTTATCCTTAGTCTTGCAACTCAGCAGTATACAGGATGTCATAATCCTCCCCTTCCAGCTTGTCCTCGCCATTGTCATTACCCTCATCCATGTGGACATTATCCTTGGTGTCCTCCGTAAGTGTTTTCTCATTATCCTTGTCAAATTTTATGTCCTTGTTGATATTTCTAGGCATCCCCACCCTTTCCTATTGATCATCCTTATTTTCTAGATCCTTCTTCATAAAAAAGGGTCAAGATCAATAATGATTTTTTCAGTTCCCTAGTTGGGATTCAGCTCCATAATAGGTTCTTCCCTAATACCCTCGTAGAATCCTCATCTTTTCCTTCTTTATACTCTTTTCCTTCCACCTCAATATTATCATCTTTATCATTTGTTGTGTCCTTTGTATCACCCTCAATCTCCTTCCCAGTAGCCTTAGAGTTCTTTGTCTCATCCTTGGAAGAATCTCCTAAAGAAGATATACTATTTCCCTCTGCATCTAAAACCTTATTCTTCTTTCTCTCTATTTTATTTTTACTAGAACTTAGTAACTCTAAGTCTTCATCATCGACAAACCCATCATCAGAATCTATCTCTTCATTCTTTGAGCTCAAAGAGAAATCTACCAGCACTTTCTTCTTATTCTTTGAAGATGAAAGAGGGGGTCTTCAATCATCGAAGAGTCAACATATTTTATTCTTTTGGCTGCTGATTCATCCTTGCCCTATATAGAGGCAATGCTCTTTCTCTTTTCCTTAGTTTTTTTCACAAAACTCTTATAGATATTATTCATCATATAGTCATGAATTAGCAATGTAAGACCCTCATCAAGAACTAGCTTATTAGAAAATTTCATATTCACAGTCAGACTATGAAGTAGAGAATTGTAGAGACAGTACAGGAAGGACATAAAATCCTTATGGTGGAAGTGATTTAAAAGAACAAAATGGTGAGACTGGGTTCTGGTAAAGTGCCCTTCCAGCTTTATGTATACCATCATGACAATCAGGACCTTTCACTAGAAATGCTTGATGTTGTTGACATCATAAAAATCCATCTTTTTAACAATGAAATCCCTTTCTTAAATTACAGTCTTGAGAAAATTCTTAGAAGCCATTTCGGAAACTTTCCTATTTATGTAGATTTTTAGACTAGACAATGGTAAGCTAGCTACCTATGCAATAAGCTCTACATTGAGAATGAATTTCCTTCCATCGATCATAATAGAATTATTCCTCCATCCTTTGATGAGTTTTTGGGTTATAACCTTATCATAACAATGGAGCTTCCCCAGACAGGGCGTGATCTGAACCTTCTCCAATTTCCTCCATAGTTTTGGGCTCTTCTTTAGTTCTAGGAAATATTTATGTTCATTTTTATTCAAATCACTCCCCATTATTGTCTTTCTCTCCAACTTAAAATTTAGACAATGAAATCAAGAGACCCAGAACAAAATAGTAAAGATATTGAGCCCGAACACCCAGAAAGAATGCACAAAGAAATAGTAATTATGGTTCTTTAACATACTAAGCCAGCCTTGATTATTAGTGACATAAACCTTACTCCATGGCCCTTTCATCATTTTTGATAAATCTTGCCACCTTCCTACTTGTCTTATCATAATTAATGAGACTAATAGTTTCAGTATCCAGGCCCTTCACATTATTCCATGTCATAAGGGAGTCAAGAGTGGCCCCTTTGTTGGAAAACACATCAGCAATTATATTAGATTCCCAAAAGGCATGGGAAACATAGGAATTTTTTAAATATTCCAATATATTTATAAACATGTCTATAGTATTGCATATCGACCATGAAGCTTTATAATTCCCTTTTATACTATTTATAATGTTTAGAGGACCCCCATCTAGCCACACCTTTTCAAAATTCATTTGTTTAACCAGCCTTCAAGATTAATAGGCTTTGAGGGCCTTAGCAATATGATTAGTTTGAGAACCAAGAGAAACAACAACAATAGAGATGAATTGAACTCAACTATCCCTGATGACCCCCCCACAACTAGTTTAGCTAGGGTTCCCTTTCCTCACACCGTCAAAGTTTACTTTCACCCAACCCTCAGGAGGAGAAATCCAATAAAAATATTCTTTGCCTTTTTTCTTTTCATTTATTGAATTGATATTCCAACAATCAATTTCCACACTCGACTCACCAAATTTATCAATATGCCGAGAATAATTCTCTTGAATTCTTTTGAAGAGAGTGTTAACCAACACTGTGGGGTTTCTCTAGCTATCCCTAAAAATTATATTATTAAATTCTTTCCAAATATTCCAAATTAGGTGAGGAACAAAAAAAAGCCAAACCAATCTAACTCTCTTGTTCATACTAGGATAATTTCATTGCTAGAAAAAATCTTGGATAGTTTTAGGAAAAAACCAGCATATATTCCATCTTTGTAACAATGCTTCCAGATCTCTAAGGAATAGGATCAGCTTAGAAGGACATAAGAAGCTAAATCATAGTCCTCACAACATAGACAACATCTATTAGGGAGATAGAACCCTCTTTTCACCATATTGTCTATTGTTAGAATTTTATTCTGGAGGAAGAGCCCAAAAGAATATCAACTTTAGGAATAAGAACAATTATTCTAGGTTTTTTCCTAGAAAGGAACCTCATCATTAGGTTGATGTTGAATTTGAATCATGAAGCAACAACAATAGAGAAATTTCCAGATCACTCAAGCCCTCATATAAAGGTATCCTCCTTATTATCAATTATTCTCTACACATGGAGGGTGTTATTGATGTTTTCATGTAGATTCTGATTATTTTTCATTAACTAAAATGTATTCATTTGGTCTAAATAACAAAAAAATAGATTATGTTGTATTGATACATCGCATAAAATCACCTAATGCACCACTATATTTATCCTTTTTAGAGGGATTTTGTAGACATGATGTGCTATCATATTTGATAATGTGGATGTAAAGTGTTTATTACAAGAAGAGATCTGTATCGAGTAAGTCAACCTATAAAAATAAGAATTGTTCAAATTGGCCAAATAATTTTTAAAGGCACGAGGTTAGGGTTTTCAATAACTAGGCCCTCTCTCCCAATGTAATCAGAATCCTAGGACAATAAAAAATTGTTTGAGATGTAAGGTTGACTATGAAATTTAAATCATAAATGGAAGTAAAATATTGTGCTTTGATAATTAAATAATTAGGCCACAATCGAGGGAATTTAGCACATGCCACAGTGCATTAACATAAGATTACAATCAAGGGTTTAAACATTGCTGACCACCATACTACTAGCATGACTTAACCATCACACTTTGAGAAGAACGCAATTACTTAAATAGTTTTAATTATTTAATTAATTTATCAATCGCTCTTCCCATGTACATAAATTAATAATTGTTAAATTTTTTAGTAAGTTCATTTTCATAAAATCCTTGAAGCTCATAATAAATAAATAACGTTAACTGATTAACTATTTAATTATTACTCTATAATACACTTAATTGACTCAATTTATTTAATTTTTCTTCTAAACATAAAAAGCTTAATATTTTTATTCATTATTCTATCTTTAGAATTTTGTGCACATGAATTGAATAATTTGGTTTATTTAATTTCAGTAATTACTCTTCATGCCAATTATTTTGATTCCCTATAACTAATTTCTTTATGATATTAATCAAGTTCCTCTTACCTGACTTGGCTCGGTCATTACCGTGAGGATAATAATCCAAGGAGTGTGCTAGGAGACACTATTATCATAGAAACTTTGAATCATCTTTGTTGAGGAAAAATAGGTTGCATTATCAACTACCAGCTTCAATGGAATGCCAAAATGCACCAGAATATTCTCTTTGATGAAATCGTTGACCACTTCTACAGTTGATCATTTTAAAGCTACGACATCTAATCATTTTGCGAAGTGGTCTATTTCTGCAAGTATATGAATACATCTCACACTAGAACTATGATTAAGGAGACCAATAAAGTCCAATTGACATAGCTAGAAGGCTCCTTCTATAACCTCAAGCTTCAAAGGTAGGGAGGTTAACTGCGGCTTTCCAGTGAATTGTCTATATTTATCATACTTAGATACCCAGCGGTAAGAATATTTCAACATCTCGAGCCAGTAATAACATTGTCTCAATATTTTGAAAGCACTCACAATAGATGAATAATGCGCATCTCACGAAAGTCTCGTCGAGAGCCCTCTTATACATATTATCATTCTAAATAACATGTTTTCTAACCTTCATTCTGAAATTTCTTTTATTCTTTGGAGCGAGGTCTTCCAGACATTCACCATAAGTAAGGAAGTAGGTTATATATGAGAACTATGGATCTTGTAGACTTACCCGAAACACCTTTGGTGTGTATTCTATCATTTTAGGCTCATTCTCTGCCATCGTCTTGAAAAGATCATTTCCCTGAACCAGTTTGGTGGGCTTGATTTGTAGATGATATTCCTAGACTTCTTCTATCCAACCTACTCTCTTATTACATATAATCTCTTATTGGGTGAGAATTCTCTTTACCGTAGGTTCTGATACAAAAATTGTAGCATGTGGATGTAAAATGTAGAACTTGAATTTCTTTAAATCTCTCACCATGGTGAAGGCACTCTTTTACATGTGGGAGTAATTTAACTCATGGTTTTTTAGGGGGGTTCTCATGAAAGCTATGGGTTCCTGAACTTTATCTTCATTCTCTTGGAGAAAAAATGTTCATGTGGTGTATTTGGAGGCATAACAGTAGATAATAAAATTCTGTTCATGTGTGTCAATACTGGCGCATTGGCTATTGCTTGTTTAATATCATCAAATGCCTTCTTCTTGGGTTTATTCCATAGAAACCCTTAATTTCCTTTCATCATATATACAATATGTTTAGTGATATTAGAAAAATATGGTACAAACCTCTTTAGAAAATTCACCTGGCTAAAGAAAGACTTAACTACATTTTTTCTTGATGGTAAGCTCAACTAATAGATGGATTTTACTGTTTTAGGATGTATCTTGATTCCTTCTTGTGACATAATATCTCCGCAAAGTTTTCCCTCTATTATGTAGAACACTGATTTCTTTGTATTTAATGAGATCCCACACTCCTTAAATATTTCAAAGATTGTTTCTAGATCATGTAGCTTTGTCTCTCCTCTTCTTAAAGAAAGCAGTTAGGTCATCAAGGTAAATTATTATGATATTGTTCTTCAAATCTCCAAACAATAGATCCATATCCCTTTGAAACGTGGTCCCTATATTGATTAACCCAAAGGGAATCCTATTATAGGAAAATTTTCCACGTGGTGTGGTAAATATAGTCTAATGCTAGTCACTTTCATCAACATTGATCTGATTCTACCCTAAGAATCCATCCAGAATAGACATCATCTCTAATCCAGCTATCGTCTATAGGATATGATCCATATTGGGAAGAGCATAATTATCCCTCAACGAAGCTTGGTTTAGGTTCCCAAGGTATACTCAAATACTTATATCTCCATTGTTCTTATGCACCATAAATATGTTGGCTACCTATGTAGAGTGATGGATTGTGTTAATAATCCTTGTTTCAATATTTTATCGATTTCCCTAAAAAATAGAATAAGAGGCCTTGGATTTATAATTATTTTTCTTCTAGTGGAAAGGTGCCACATCTAGTTTAAGGTGAATGTGGTGTTGAAATCTCCCACCCATAAAGTTCTTTAGGTCAACACAACACTAGAAAAATACATATTTTTATTTTATTAAGAGTTTTGTTAATTTCACCTTCTCTTTTAGAGTGCAATGTTTTCCCGTATTAATCATCTTAGGAATTTGCATTTATCCTATGTTAATGTTTTCATATTCTCTTGTAATACTTCGACTTTCAACCCTCTTGTAAATAATGTAAGCGTCATGTCTATCAAACATTTTTTTCTAATGAGAGCACGCCTTCAGGAATTTCTTCCCTTTTAGCTACACTCCTCCTTGTGTGAGATATTTTTTACTATCTAGAGTGTATTTTTCAAAATGGTTCTATCCTCCCTTAAAATAATATTCCACGAATACCTCTTCATTTTCTCAAAAATATCTAAGCTATAGGTCATCATCAAAAACCTACCAAGTCTCAACATTATTTGGAACATTCTGCCTATGAATCGATTCAATTTTGAACTATTTATTTTTAAAGTCTAGATAAGCAAACAACAAGGATGTTGAGACTGTAAATGGATATTCCCTAGTGTTTTGATCCCTAGGAATTTATTCAATGGAGAAAGATTCAAAATCTTCAATCTCATCCAACACTAAATTTTTGTAGTCTCTCACTCTATGATTCCTAATAGAAAAGTATCCCTAAGTTGCTTCCCTATGAATTATGCATATCCCTTTTCTATTACAAATTATATGCCTCTCTCTTTATCCACAACAATTCCCAAGAATAGTACTTCATAATCTATCATATTAGTCATGTTTTTATATTCAATTTTATATGATAAAGGAATGATTTCTCCATATAGTGAGATTAAAAGTACCTCCACAATAGATCCCAATTAAGAACAGATTCCATCAAATTCCATGATCCATAGATGGGATACTATTTTCACCTGATTGACTTCCTCCATTGATGTGTGATTAGTAAATAACATATAGTTCCTGAACTCCATCTCTTCATACAAAATTTAATCTTTAGGATCATCAGATTTTGAGACTATAAATTTATCTTAATCTTCTGGTTCCAATTTGACATTCTTATTCCCCATGAGTACGAGAGATTGGTACCAATCCAATATTATCTCTCCACCTAGGTCTTTATAGAAAATTTGACCTAGCAACATTTTATAGCTTCGAGGAACAGTCTATATCAGAATTATTAACTTGAATCTTCTGGATGGATGACTATCTAGGGAAACTTAAGAATCCTTGATTTGGCTGACAAAAGGGACTTTTTTAGCATCCATGTTGTAACACATATCAGAGTTTTTGGTCAATGATTGGTCAAGTGATTTGGTTACATAGGAGGGCATAACATTGTCAGAGGGTCCATAGTATATTATAAAACTACTCAGTTCATGCCCGTTAATGAAAAAATACATAAAATGGGTCTGGTTTCTAGTTAGGCATGGTGGTTGTAAGATTCATAGAATCTAAAGTGAGGTCAGATGTGAAGGGATGCACATGATAAAAGTATCTTTTGCCAGAATTATTTTTTCTAGAATCAAACTTACAATGTTTAACAAGATTATTCAATTAAGATTGGTTCATTTCAAAATATTCTATATAAGAGATTTGAATTCTAGATGTTTCACAAAATTTAACAATGTCAAAGGAATTTTTGTTCTTACAAGATGCATTTGCCAATTTGGAATTTTTTGTCTAATTAACTATTTTGGATGATGTATCTTGAGGTGTTGGATCATTTGGTATCTACAAGATAAATACACCTTGTTGTTTATCTTTCTAACTTGTAGTGAGTGCAATCAATAAAGACTCATATGGAGTGTTGTAAAACAATCACCTCTTCTTTTAGAATCAGACTCCTACTCTACGTAATAGTTTTTAGAATCACCAGTTTGTCCTGGGTCCGAGCCTTCTCCAAAAGTGTCCCCTTGAATCATGTTGTTGGTGACCAATTGCATACATCTTGTCCTTTTAGGTCATATCTCCCCATCGTGGTCTATAGTACGGCGAAATAAACACATCTTCCCTTTCCTTGAGCTAGGTGGTGCTTCAATTGCTAGCCTTTGTAGAGAAGGAGGTAAGAGAAAAATTATGTTTCTGGTTTCCTCCTTATGCCATCTTTATAAGGTTCTTGAAAGGAATAACTCACCCTACAAATATATCTCTTTAGTTCTATAACGTCATTTTTCAACCTCTATAGCATGGCTTAAGAAGAAGTATAAGTTTTGCTATTACTAATTTCTTGCAGCTCCTCTTTGCACTTCCTTGGCATGTTGAAATCATCTTCAAGTTCTATTTTTGTTGTCTAGGCATTAGCCATGTTTCCTACTCTAGATTTCCTCAAATGGATGCAAATATCTAGTAGTATTGTATTAAAAAAGAAACATCTTTGATTACCTGTAGTGGGTCCTTTTCTCGTGGGATTCTTGTAGACAATCTTATTAAACTTACCACAAATTCCATCATGGGTAAAGTGATATCCTTATTAATTTGTAATATTTGAGAAAGTAATGAGTTCTCATCCTAAAATCTCTTGAACCTTTCTTTGAATTGTGATGCAGGAGCATCTTGGGTCCTTGGAAATCCTATGTCATCAAAAAAAAAATTGTGTTTTTTGTGTTTCTCAGTTCCTTCTTTGACCAAGTTGGCTCAATAGTTTCTCAGTTTCTTCTTTAATCGAGTTGGTAGGTTATTTCCTTGGTGCTTGGTTAACCTTTCTTACCGAGTTTTTTTTTTTTTTTTCCTGTTGATGCCGACCTATGTATTTAATTATGGTCGTAGAGTTAATGTTGGTATTGATCATTGGGAACCATGTGGACCTAGATCTGGTTGTTCCTTTCATTGATGATGCATCTGAAGGCTGACTTGTTTCACTAGCCTCTTGTATGTAATGTAGTTGTTGGTTGTTGTTAAAGGAGAGAAGTTCTAGATCAGTACTAGGAGATAGAAGATTAGTAGTATCAGTTAGAAGTATGAAAGTATTTTGAATCCTTGCATATTGGAGGACTATTGTAATTGAATTGATGTATCTAGCCCTAACTGGGAAGGCCTTAAAACCCAACATGTATGAATCAATTCATGAAATATAAAGATCTGTTCTACATTCTCTATCTCATTTATTGTGTAATTGTGTGCATGTGTGATCTTTGCAAGGAGGATTTGGATTAGGGTGTACCTCTGGCCCCTTTTCCAGCCCTACCTTGAGTTAGGTGGTATAAGATCTATATCTAGATTTACGAATCTAGGTTTGAGGGTTCCTTCTTATAAAACCCTAGTTGATATTTATTATGGTGTTGAAGATTGTGATTTTTCCTACAATTGCAGAGGGTTTCTAGATGGTTCGTGAGAGGCGAGATGTAGATCTAGGATCGCTAGAATGTTGAGACAACTTGCTGCTAGGCTAGAAGTTGTTGAAACAGTCCAGCGTAGAGGATGACATCTTGAAGATGTTAGTGATGAAGAAAATGAAGAAGAACAAAGTGATGGAGAACCTGCATCGGTGATAGATCTGGGTGAGGAAATATTTTTTAAGGCTTTGAAATCTGAAGTCTACAGCACATTTCAATTGATGCAGGAGCATCTCAGGTCCTTGGCAATCCTGTGTCACCAAAAACAATTTGGAGTTTTTCTATGTTGCTTGGTTCCTTCTTTGACCGAGTTGGTCGGTAGTTGGTCAGTTTCCTTTGGTTACCAAGTGTGGTCAGTTATCTCCTGGGAAGTTGGTTATTTCACTGGTGCTCAGCATTGCATGTCTGCTGCTTGGTTATCTTCCTCACTGACGGATTTAGTTTGATTTTTTATTGTGGCTGACATGTGCATTTATATTGGATCATGGATTTAATGTTGGAATCCATCATTGGGAAGCATGTGGTCTCAAATTTGACCATTCCTTCAATGGATTATGGATTTGAAGGCCGATTCAGTTCACTATCTTCTTGTATAAATGTAGTTGTTGGTTTAGAGTTTAAGAGGCAGTTTTGGAGAAAGAAGTTGGATAGAAGATAGAAGTAGAGATTTGGTAGATCCTCACATGTTTGAGGACTTCTGTAATTCATTGTAATATCTGGCCCTAACTGGGAAGGCCTTACAGCCTAGCATGTATGGTTCTATTTAATGAAAATATAGGAAAGTTTATGCATTCTCTCTCTCTTACTATTGTTGTTTGTTACTTCCGAATGTGTTGGGCAGGCTTGGATCATTAGGGTGCACCATTGTTTAGCCCCTCTTGCTCCCTGCTTTTCATCAGGTGGTATTAGAGCGAGGTTAGATCTTGATCTAGGTTTGTGAATCAAGGTTTGTAGGTTCCTCTTGAAGCCCTAGTTTATTTTTTTAGGGTAGCAGATTATGATCTAAGCTACAATTGCAAAGGGTTTTCAAGATGGTTTGTGGGAGGTGAGATGTAGATCCAAGATTGGTAGATATGCTGAGGTAGATTGGTGCTAAGTTAGAAGCTGTTGAAACAACACAAAGAAGAGGCAGACATCTTGAAGATGTTAGTGATGAAAAAGTTGAAGAAGAATAGGCAAATGTAGTACCTGCACCTGTTATGGATCAAGGTGAAGAAATATTTTTGAAGGCTTTGACAAGTTTGAAGTCAACACCTCATTCCAATCCTCTTGAGTATGGTGGAAATCTAGATTCTGATGAATTGGTGGACTAGATCACTGAGATGGAAAAGTACTTTGAATATGAAAACATTCCTGAGGATAAGAAGGTGAATATTGCAAGCAAAAAGTTGAAAAGTCATGCATCCTTATGGTGGGAACATCTGCAGCTAGATAGGAAAAGGAAAAGAAAAGACAAAATCAAGGTATGGAATAAAATGGTGAATAAATTGAAAGGAAAGTTCTTACCTTGTGATTATTAGATTAACCTAGTTCGACAAATGCAAAGTATGACATAGAAAGATAGCTCGATAAAGGAGTATACTGAGGAATTCTATAGATTAGATATTAGATCTAGACATGATGAAGATGATGTGGAAAGAATCGGTAGATACCTGAATGGTTTGAGAGTTTTCATCCAAGAGGAAATTAGTATGGTCAAGTTGGAGAATATTGAAGAGGCTTATCAATTTGATTTGAAGGCTGAGGAGAAATTGAACAAAAGACATGAGCAAAGACAAAGAGGTTGAGGTGGTAGATTCCCTAGAGGAAGAGGTAGATCCAATGGTGAAAATGGTAGATCTGAACCAAAAAAGACAAATCTAGACAAAGGCAAGACTGAGTGGAAAGGTGAAAGTTCATCTAGAGTTAGAGGAAGTAACTACTGAGGTGGTTATGACATAGGAAGTTTCTGAGGAACTTGTTACAATTGTGGAGAAGGACATAAATCTTTTGAATGTACACATGCTAGTAGGAAGACTGGTAGCAGTAGAAATGATTTGGTGCAAGAAGAGTCACTGAATGAACCTAAGAAAGAAAATAACTTGATGGTATGGAGAGCACTATGGAATGAAAGTAAGAAGGAAGATCCGATAAGGAAAATTTTGTTCAAGACCAGATGTAGAGTTTCTAACAAAGTTTGGAAGGTAATCATTGACAATGGTAGCTCAAAGAATCTGGCATCTGAAGAGATGGTCACCAAATTGTACTTGGAAAGGTTGGTACATCTGAATCCTTATCATATTTCATGGATCAAAGATGAGCATACATTCCTGGTAAGTGAACAATGTTATGTGAATTTAAAGATTAGAAAGTACTATGATAAGGTGTTATGTGATATCATGCCTATGGATTGTTGTCATATTTTGTTGGGTGACCTTGGAAATATGATAGACATGCTATATATGATGGGAGATTGCATAAGTATACTATTGTGGTTGATGGAAAGAAACAAATCTTGTTACCATTGATGGAAGAACATGTTAGTAATGTTTGCACATCTGTGAAATTTTTTTTGATGAAGGGAAGAAAGTTTGTTAACTCTTTGAAGAAGAATGATGTATGTTTTGTTGTGATCCCTAACAAACTGAGTAAGAAAATAGAGGATAATGTCCCTGAAGAGATTGATAAGTTAATCACCAAGTACAATGATATAATTTTTTATAATGTACCTAATGGTTTTCCACTAAAAAGAATCATTGATCATTGTATGAATCTATTCCCTAGAGCTAGTTTACCGTATAAGGCACCTCATCGGTTGACACCTACCGAGAATCAGGAATTGAACCGAAAGATTCAAGAGTTTCTTGAGAAAGGTTTGATCATAGAAAGTTTGAGCCCTTGTACAGTACCTATTGTATTGGCACTGAAGAATAATGGAGAATGGAGAATGTGTACTGATTCCAGAGTAATCAATCAAATAATAGTGAAGTATAGGTTTCCTATACCGAGAATGGATGACATAATAGACAGTTTGACTCGAGAAAAGTATTTCACAAAGATTGATTTGAAAAGTTGGTATCATCAAATCCAAATCAGAGAAGGTGATGAATGGAAGACTACTTTCAAGACAAAAGAAGGTTTGTATGAGTGGTTGGTTATGCCCTTTGGTTTAACTAATGCACTGAGTACTTTTATGAGGCTTATGAATGAAGTTTTGAAGAAATTATTGGGTAAGTTTGTGATTGTATATCTTGATGATATTCTGATATTCAGTAAGACCAAAGAAGAACATTTGTTGCATGTTAGACAAGTTTTGCAGAGATTGAAAGAGGAAAAGTTGTTGATAAATCTGAAAAAGTGTTCATTCATGAAAGAGGAGATTGTGTATTTGGGATTTGTTATTTTAGCTGATGGTTTGAAGATGGATCTTAAAAAGGTTGAAACTATTTTGAATTGGCCTACACCTGTGAATGCTAGTGAGGTACGATAATTTCATGGTTTGGCAAGTTTTAACCAAAAGTTCATAAGGAATTTTAGTTCAATTTGTAATGCTATGACTGAGACTATGAGAAGAGACAAAAGAGAATTCCAATGGACACATGGATTTGACAATAGCTTTGAGACTCTGAAGCAGAAGGTTTCTAAATTACCTATTTTGGCATTACCTGATTTTAGTAAGGTATTCCAAGCGGAATGTGATGCAAGTGGAAGTGCAATTGGAGCTATGTTGAGTCAAGAAGGTAAACATGTTGCTTTCTTTAGTGAAAAGTTGAATGATGCTAGAAGGAAATATTTTGTGTATGATCGAGAATTCTATGCTATTGTTCAAGCACTGAAGAAATGGAGACATTATTTGAAAGTGAGTGAATTTGTGTTGTATACTGATCATAAGGCTTTACAATATTTGGGTAGTTAGAATAAGTTGAATCAGAGACATATGAAATGGGTTGAGTATTTGCAGAGTTACACATTTATGATAAATGATAAGAGTGGAGTCACTAACTGAGTTGCTGATGTATTAAGTAGAAGAAGATCTTTGATGATCGAGATGAAAATTAAAGTTCTTGGTTTTGATAAGATGAGAGATTCTTATGATTTTGACCCTGATTTTTTTGAGCCATTGAGAAAGTGCAAAGCACCTATTCAAGATCAACAAGATACCAAATGGGATGAATATTTTATTTAGGAATGTATGTTGTTTAAAGGTATTTAGTTGTGTATACCGAGAGGAGTAATGAGAACTAATTTGATAAAAGAAAAACATATTAGTGGTTTGGTTGGAAATTTTGGTATTGATAAAACATGGAATTTTCTTAAGGACAAGTACTATTGGCCGCATATGTATAAAGATGTTTAGAAATTTGTGAAAAGTTGTGGAATTTGTCAAGTTGCAAAAGGAGTAAGTCAGAATACTAGATTGTATACACCAATTGTTGTTCCTGAGAAACCTTGGATTGACATTAGTATGGACTTTGTTCTTGTCTTACCAAAGATAGTAAGAGGTAATGATTCTATATTTGTTGTTGTGGATAGATTTTCAAAGATAGAACATTTTATATCTTGTAGAAAGACATCAGATGCAATACATGTAGTAGATCTTTTCTTTAAGGAAATTGTCAGATTGTATGGATTACTGAGGAGTATTATCTCTGACCGAGACAGTAAATTTGTTGGATACTTTTGGAAAACCCTTTGGAAGAAATTTGGCACTGAGTTGAAATATAGTTCTAGAATTCACCCACAAATTGATGGACAGACTGAAGTTGTGAACAAAAGTTTGGGAAATCATTTGAGATGTTTAGTAGGAGACACACTAAGTAATTAAGATTCTGTATTGGAACAAGAAGATTTTACATACAATAATTCAATGAATAGGAGTACTTGAAAGACACCATTTGAGATTGTGAATGGCACACAATCGAGAGGAATATCTAATTTGAGAGACATTGTTGATGAAGATAAGAAAAGTGTTGAAGGAGTAAAATTTACTGAATACATGAAAACATTGTATGAAGATGTTAAGCTGAACCTGGAAGATAGTAATAAAAAGTACAAAGATAGAGTTGATAGATCAATGAGATAGAAAAATTTTGATGTTGGTGATGAAGTGATGGTTCATTTGAAGAAAGGTCAATTTCTTGTTGGAACATATGGGAAGCTGAAGATGTAGAAGCTTGGACCTTGCAATATTTTGAAGAAATTTGATAGTGGAAATACATATAAAATTGAGTTACCTGATGACATGGACTGTCATGTCCCCATTCTGGCTGACATCATTTAGCATGCCAGATCAGTCTATCACAGGCTCTTGTAGACTGGTGGCGATGTGGAGAGAGTCATTTTGTAGATCAGTGGTTGTATTTGCTCTTGGAGAAGTGATTTAGAGCTTATTTTTATTATTATGAGTTATGCGGGCCCCACATGTTATAATTTTAAGTTGAGTTGCACTTTTTATTTTATAAAGTTATATTATTATAAAAGTGCATTATAATGGGATTTTATAATGGATGCTTCTAAAAGTTCTTAGTAACTTCTCAAAAAGTGAATAAATAGGGGGCTTGGGCATTCATTTGGACAAGCTGATTTGAGGATTCTTCTACTTTTCCATATTGGAGCAATTTGTAGTCATTTGGTCTACAAATTTTCATTAGATCTTTGGGAACAAAAACTCCCTTGGATTTGCATAACTGAGGGAGTGAGATATCTTCTGAAGGGTTGCACATTGGAAGTGGTATTCAGCCATTTCATGTTGAGCTTATTTGGAATCCTCAAATTTACCTGAGGGTTTGAGTTTTGGTTGCAAGAGGAAGAAAAAGCAGGTCCGAAAAAGCAATCCAAAAAAGCAAAATGAAAAAGCGGATCTGAAAAAGCAATCCGAAAAAGAAAAATGAAAAAGCAGACCCGAAAAAGCAAACCCAAAAAAGTAGTCCGAAAAGGAAGACCTAAAACATTGATATTAAGGGTTTGCATCTGATTGAATAAGGGGTTCTGAATTCATCATTGCATTGGTGAATTAATTTGGCAAAGGATTGAAGACAAACTGGCACATTTTCATAATTGCAATATCAGGGTTTGGAACCAATAATTTGCTCATATCTCCTAATCTACTTGGAGAATATTTTTATGCTCTTGGGAGGATCTTAGTAAACCCCTGGCGGTCCTTTTCATAGCTTTTTGGAGTGTCAAAAACCCTACAATTATTTTATGTAGGAGCGTACATGTATGGCCTGGTACGGCTCTGTGGTGTGCAGCACATAGCAGAGATTCAAGGGCAGTTTGGGGGCGAGTTAGGATTGCTTGGTGTGGGTCTTCAGCAGCATAGCAAATCAAAGTAATTGAAGCAGCTTCCAGGTGCATTACATGAGTTATTTGTTGATATTATTGAATGCCAAAAAAGCATGTAACAGTCATTGATATATAAGTCTGAAACGATACTGTTCTTGTATCATTTTGTTGTTGTGATCAGTCATAGGTAAATGCAGAGATTAGGCTCATATAACATTGTTCTTGCCATATTAGTGTGCATTGTAAGTCACTGTTATGTGTGACTGTTCATACAATTGTTGCCATATCTCAGTAATTGCAACAGTCATATAATCAGTCCATTATTTTCAATCATTACCATATATCATTGTATTGGATTGGTATGCATAGCAAGGGCACTGTTTACATTGTTATAGCATGGAAAAAGGTCATTGCATGGTAATCTGATTATTACATGTCACAGTCATATATTCTGAGAATTGTAATCAGAATTAGAAGGTTTCTTGATACTCTAGTTTGAGAACTTTGCATTGTTGTTTAATTGTATTACTTTTCAATATTGGTATTGTTATCTCAAATGCAAAGTTGATGCCAAAACAATATACACATTGAAAACATATCATTGCAAGCAAAACCGTAGAGTGCATGCCAACTATTTGACAAATTGCCATAGTCAGATTCGGAGGTTTTTAGTGATCCTACTAGTGAGGGTCATTACAGTGGTATCAGAGCGGTTTCCTGCCAACCTGATTGGGTTATTTCAGATTGAATTCAACTGTCAGCATGGCTTTAATAGGAGACAAGGAATTGAAAGAGAGAATGCACACTACATTGAAGAAACTAGATCATCCATTTCAGTAAACAAAGGACCTCCTAAGAACTTTGGAGGAGTTGGAAATTTATTTAGGCAAGGTTGATCAGTCAGATTCCTATGCTATGCAAACAGCTTTATCTCTAGTATTTGGTTCTTTGGTGAAGCCCCGATTATTGAGACATCATGATGAGGTGGTAAGACTTGCAGCTCTCTCTTGCATTAGTGAAATCATGAGGATAATAGCTGGCTTTAATTCTTATGATGATCAGATTATGAGAGAGGTACTTCATGCCTTGGTGAAAAGCTTCAAAAGTTTGGATGACATCAGGGACCCTCATTTCACAAAGAGGGAAAGATTACTTGAAGTATTTGCATGGTGTAGGTTTGAAAACATTATGTTTTCAATAGGTTGTATTGATGAAATTCACAGAATGTTTAACACATTTTAGAATATTTTGGATGAGTTTCATTCCAGCGATGTATTAGCATCAATGCACTCCATCATGTTCACAATCTTGTTTGAGGAGAAGCATGAAATTTCTAAACTTTTGGCAGAAGATTTATGGCATGTTTGGACAAAAGAGAGGAATGTGTCACCTATGGCATGTACATGGTTAAAGAGCCTGATTAATAGGCCTAAGGATCGAAATACCTTCCCTATGGCAGGCAGAAACTTGTATGATGAGTTTGACAGACATGCTGATCCGGTATTGGGAGATGTTAGCACATCTTCACGTAATAATTTATTTGCATCATCTTCATAGGTAGAAGTGGTTACAGATGTTGTATAGGTTGAGCCAGTTGCATCAGAGGGTGATATCATAGGCACACCGGATGGCATGAGTAACACTGACAGTGATTGTGGTACAGTTGGTCTTGATGACGTCACAGGTGCTCAAAATAGTAACTATAGCACAGTGGATTCAGATGATGATTGTGAGGAGGTTGTTGTGCATGATGATGAGATACCTATTAGTGATGAGCAGACATTGAGTATTCAGGACTTTGCTGATAGAGAGTATTAGGCACAGTTAGATGCTACATCACACGAGGTTGAGGCACATAGTACTTCACATGTTTTGTCTAGTCAGCTTAGGGTAAGCGAGGATGGGATTGTGACTTCATTATCTCATCATGACAGGATGCGGGAGATGATAGAGGATCACATCCGGATGATTCAGTTACAGGACAGACATAAGGGAGTTCAGGCAGAGTCTTCTTGTGTTGACTTACAAGCGATCAGGGAAGGAATGGGAGAGATGAAGATGAGTTATTTACATCTTCTTTCAGATCGTGACCATCTTCTTAGCCTTGCCAGAGATCATTTAGATGCCTTGAGGAGGAAGGAGGAGGAAGTTGGCAGGCTTTCTCGAGAGTTCGAGGACACTCAAGCCTCTTTGTTGAGTACTCCATTGGCATTACAAGACTCAGATAGACATGTGGATGGGTATGGTGTGGAGTTGAGTTTAGCTTCATCTTACACACCTGATACTCAGCTTTCTGTGACATGCGGATCACATGTGGTTGTCGATAGTTGTGAGAGTTCACCTTGCATCCAGGATTCAGGGATAGTGTCAATTATGGCAGACATGGATGTGGGATCAGTTGATATTGGGATTGAGCAGGCTACTCAGGTATGGATTTTGCTTGAGGTGTCAGTCGGTTCTAGTTTACGAATGAGGACTCAGTATTGTTACATTGGCGTTTGGGATTCTGTTGACTGGAGATCTTTATCATCTATTGGTAGCAGTGATTGTTTGAGTGCTATCATGGATTTGATTAGCAGATTACACGGTGTTGTTCTCATTCATACCAGCAGCTTGTCAGATGTTGGTATTAGTCTTTATACACCGATGTTAGGAGTAGTGTACATTTCTAGTTGACCACTCAGGGTGCAGTGGGTTTGTGATAATTTAGGCATATTTGAGGTGTTAGTGATTACAGATGAGTCCCAGGATCGCACTGGCCTTGATGACATCTAGGAGTCTACTGCGGACAGTTTTGAGGATTTAGCTTCCTCAGTAGATTCATTTGTTACAGCGGAGTTGGGCAGTGATGCTACAGTTTTTGATGCTCTATATGTTGGTATGAGCTTTGGAGTTGATTCACAGAGTATGGATAGTAGTACTCCAGAGATCAGTGGTTTTGAGGATACTCCCTTGGACAATGCGTCAGAGGAGGATTGTAGGAGATAGTCTAGCCAGCGCCATCACATGTCTAGTCAGCTGAGAGTTAGTGAGTGAGACATTGCTATCGCTTGCCAGCATTTTGATGCTGGTCATCAGTTGTTAGCAGTTTACGGATGGGGTTCTCCTACTAGTGACAAGAAGGGAGGCAGTTATCTTTCCTTGATAGAGATCCACTCTTTATGGGAGGCTATCCGGATTTTGAGACATAATTATATGCAGTTGGTAGCTGATAGAGATTATCTTATGGAGTGGGGCAGTACAGCATATGATGCATTACTAGTCAAGGAAGATGAGGTGAGTGAGCTTACTCAGTAGCTCGAGGTGACTTCTAAGATTCTTGAGAGTACACAGTTGGCTTTCGAGGAGTCATAGTTTCATTTGGTTGAGGTGACCATGGAGTTAAAGTGACTACAGTCTTTACCAGATCCTGTACAGTCATGGGTTGTGGTGTCTGGTGATTCAAGGATGTCCATGGTCGAGATTGATAGAGGCAGTGGAGATGAGGATATATCTGTCCTTGATACTAGCATTGGCACATCGAGTTCATTTCCACTACAGTCAGGTTCAGTGGAGTTGGGCGCTGAGCATTATGGTATGTTTGACTTGGTGGTGGTCTCTACTACTGATGGCACAGAGACTAGTGATGTTGTACCAGGGATCATGTTTGATGTTGGTGAGCCGGCAGTTGGCTTGGTTCCTATTTGTGATACTACTCCTTTGGAGGTGTCTTTGGAGGTAGTAGTTGGTTTGGGCTTGGTTAGTGATCAGTTGCAGTTAGTTTCATCTAGATTGCAGTCTGAGCCACTGACTAAGATTGACACATTCTATCAGCCTTACAATGTGAGGTATGCTCATCAATTTACTTTTGATCCATATGTTGATGAGATGATGATACGGAGATGTACTTTGGGCTCTAGTGTTTGTCATCAGTTATGGGATGGTTTGCCGCCACAAGATGAGACTTGTGATGGGCATAACATGGCAATAGGTTATGCGGTCGATAGCTTGAGAGTACATGACTTTGAGCAGGAGTTTGGGAGTGTTGCTTTAGTGGTTGTTATTGATTCTACTCCTTTGGCTATGATAACTCTTGACTTAGCTGGTGATCAGTCGCAGTGGGTTGTATCACCTATGCATGGTGAGCTGTTGACCGAGGGTGGTTTTTTTTATCAGCATTATACTGCAGGGTATGTTCATCAGTTTGTATTTGATCCTTGTGTTGAGGAGTTGATGGCCGTCAGATTTGGTTTGGGTTCTAGTTCTTTCTATCTATCAAGTGATGACTATTCACCATCAGCAGTGCATGGGAGTTATAGTCATGGGACAGTGGCTGGTGATCTGCAGAGTTGTGTTGACTGCAGGAGTTGTACAGTGTGTGGATTTTCCATACTTGGTGCAGTTTCATTCGGGAGTGTTCACCACTATTGCAGAGTTGGATTGTGCGCTCTACGTAGGCCAGTGGGATGCGTTGATGGTATTTACTGTGTTGGTAGTTTGAGTTGTTTTTACTTGGGTTTTGATATTTTTAGAATTGGTGTCTCGTGGGTTCCTGACTGTGGCAGTCATGGAGTTGGAGTTCAGTTGAGTAGTGGTTCACGATTCATTCATGGATTCCTCTTGGTTATCTTGCAAAGGATATTGCAGGAGCTTGCGTTGGTTGACAGTAGTACAGTTCATGACTACATTTGGGATCCAGGTGGATTGATTGGTTTATTCCTCAATCATTGCTTGGGGACAAGCAATTTCAGGAAGGGCGGACTGTCATGTCCCCATTCTGGCTGACATCGTTTAGCATGCTGGATCAGTCTATCATAGGCTCTCATAGACTGGTGGCGATGTGGAGAGAGTCATTTTGTAGATCAGTGGTTGTATTTGCTCTTGGAGAAGTGATTTAGAGCTTATTTTTATTATTATGAGTTATGCGGGCCCCACATGTTATAATTTTAAGTTGAGTTGCACTTTTTATTTTATAAATTTATATTATTATAAAAGTACATTATAATGGGATTTTATAATGGATGCTTCTAGAAGTTCTTAGTAACTTCTCAAAAAGTGAATAAATAGGGGGCTTGGGCATTCATTTGGACAAGCTGATTTGAGGATTCTTCTACTTTTCCATATTGGAGCAATTTGTAGTCATTTGGTCTACAAATTTTCATTAGATCTTTGGGAATGAAAACTCCCTTGGATTTGCATAACTGAGGAAGTGAGATATCTTCTGAAGGGTTGCACATTGGAAGTGGTATTCAACCATTTCATGTTGAGCTTATTTGGAATCCTCAGATTTACCTGAAGGTTTGAGTTTTGGTTGCAAGAGGAAGAAAAAGAAAGTCCGAAAAAGCAATCTAAAAAAGCAAAATGAAAAAGCGGATCCGAAAAAGCAATCCGAAAAAGCAAAACGAAAAAGCAGACCCAAAAAAGCAAACCCAAAAAAGTAGTCTGAAAAAGCAGACCTGAAAAATTGATATTAAGGGTTTGCATCTGATTGAATAAGGGGTTCTAAATTCATCATTGCATTGGTGAATTAATTTGGCAAAGGATTGAAGACAAACTGGCACATTTTTAAAATTGCAATATCAGGGTTTGGAACCAATAATTTGCTCATATCTCCTAATCTACTTGGAGAATATTTTTATGCTCTTGGGAGGATCTTAGTAAACCCCTGGCGGTCCTTTTCATAGCTTTTTGGAGTGTCAAAAACCCTATAATTATTTTATGCAGGAGCCGTACATGTACGGCCTGGTACGGCTCTGTGGTGTGCAACACATAGCAGAGATTCAAGGGCAGTTTGGGGCTGAGTTAGGATTGCTTGGTGTGGGTCTTCAGCAGCATAGCAAATCAAAGTAATTAAAGCAGCTTCCAGGTGCATTACATGAGTTATTTGTTGATATTATTGAATGCCAAAAAATCATGTAATAGTCATTAATATATAAGTCTGAAATGGTATTGTTCTTGTATCATTTTGTTGTTGTGATCAGTCATAGGTAAATGCAGAGATTAGGCTCATATAACATTGTTCTTGCCATATTAGTGTGCATTGTAAGTCACTGTTATGTGTGACTGTTCATACAATTGTTTCCATATCTCAGTAATTGCAACAGTCATATAATCAGTCCATTATTTTCAGTCATTACCATATATCATTGTATTGGATTGGTATGCATAGCAAGGGCACTGTTTACATTGTTATAGCATGGAAAAAGGTCATTGCATGGTAATCTGATTATTACATGTCACAGTCATATATTATGAGAATTGTAATCAAAATTAGAAGGTTTCTTGATACTCTAGTTTGAGAACTTTGCATTGTTGTTTAATTGTATTACTTTTCAATATTGGTATTTCTATCTCAAATGCAAAGTTGATGCCAAAACAATATACACATTGAAAACATATCATTGCAAGAAAAACCGTAGAGTGCATGCCAACTGTTTGACAAATTGCCACAGTCAGATTCGGAGGTTTTTAGTGATCCTACTAGTGAGGGTCATTACATGGACATATCACCTATTTTAAACATTGTTGATTTGTATGAGTATCATGAACCTGATGAAGAAGTGACAGTATTGACAAAATATCCTAAGAAGTAAAATGATGAAGTTGGACAGATTTTGAAGGAAAGAGTTGGGAAAAGTACAAGAGGAAAATAGTATATGGTATATCTGGTTAAGTGGAAGAATAGACTGATGGAGGACACTTCATGGATTCCTGAGTCTGAGTTGGATGTAGCTCGGACCAAACCTACCAAATGATTTAGAGAATCATTTCAAATAACCCCAGGTGTCTGATGCAGGAGCATCTCAGGTACTTGGCAATCCTGTGTCACCAAAAAAAATTTGGATTTTTCCTATGTTTCTCAGTTCTTGCTTTGACCGATTTGGTCGGTAGGTTGTCAGTTTCTTTTGTTTACCAAGTGTGGTCAATTATCTCCTGGGAGGTTGATTATTTCATTGGTGCTTAGCATTTCCTGTCTGTTGCTTGGTTATCTTGCTCATTGATGAGTTTAGTTTGAGTTTTTGTTGTGGCTGACTTGTGCATTTATATTGGGTCATAGATTTAATGTTGGAATCCATCATTGGGAAGTGTGTGGTCCTAGATCTGACCATTCATTTTGTGGATTATGGATTTGAAGGCTGACTCTGTTCGGTATCTTGTTGTATAAATGTAGTTGTTGGTTTAAAGTTTAGGAGGTAGTTTTGGAGATAGGAGTTGGATAGAAGATAGAAGTAGAGATTTGGAAGATCCTTACATGTTTGAGGACTTCTGTAATTCATTGTAATATCTGGCCCTATCCGGGAAGGCCTTACAACTCACTATGTATGGTTCTATTTAATGAAAATATATGTGAAAGTTTTTGCATTCTCTCTCTCACTATTGTTGTTTGTTGCTTCTACATGTGTTGGGAAGGCTTGGATCATTAGGGTGCACTATTGCTTGGCCTCTCTTTCTCCCTACCTTGCATCATCAATCCTCTTGAGTAAAGTGGAAAACTAGATTCAGATGAGCTAGTGGATTGGATCACCAAGATGGAGAAGTATTTTGAGTATGAAAATGTTCCCGAGGAAAAGAAGGTGAAGATTGCAAGCACACAGTTGAAGGGTCATGCATCCTTGTGGTAAATAAGTTGAAAGGAAAGTTCTTACCTTGTGATTATCAGATTAACCTAGTTAGGCAAATGCAAAGTTTGAGGCAGAAAGATAGCTCGATAAAATATTATACTGAGGAATTCTATAGATTAGGTATTAGATCTGGACATGATGAAGATGAAGAGGAAACAATTTCTAGGTACTTGAATGGGTTAAGAGTTTCCATCCAAGAAGAAATCAATTTGGTTAAATTGGAAAATATTGAGGAAGCTTATTAGTTTTCCTTAAAAGCTGAGGAGAAATTGAACAAAAGACATGAGAAAAGACAAAGAGGAAGAGGTGGTAGATTCCCTATAGGAAGAGGTAGATCTTATGGTGAAAAAAATAGACCTGATTAGGACAAGATAAATCTGGATAAAGGCAAGACCGAGTGGAAAGTTGAAAGTTTGGCTAGAGGAAGAGGCAATAACTATTGAAGTTTTACAATTGTGAAGAAGAAGGACATAGGTCATTTGAGTGTACACATGTAAGTAAGAAGGTTAGTAGCATTAGAAATGATTTTGTGCAAAAAGATTCACTGAATGAACCAAAGATGGAAAAGAACTTGATGGTTAGGAGATTACTGTGGAGTGAAAGTAATAAGGAAGATCCGGTAAGGAAAGTTTGTTCAAGACTAGATGTAGAGTTTCTGATAAAGTGTGGAATGTAATCATTCATAGTGGAAGCTTAGAGAATTTGGCATTTGAGGAAATGGTCACAAAGTTGAAGTTGGAAACATTGAAACACCTGAAGCCGTATCAAATTTTAGGGATCAAGGATGAGCATACACTCTTGGTGAGTGAACAATGTTATGTGAATTTGAAAATTGGAAAGTACTTTGATAAGGTGTTGTGAGATATGATGCCTATGGTTTGTTGTCATATTTTGTTAGGTTGACCTTGGAAATATGATAGACATGCTATATATGATGGAAGATTTTATAAATATACTATTTTGGCTGATGGGATAAGACAAATCTTGTTACCTTTGATTGAAGAACCTGTTAGTAGTTTTTTTACATCTATGAAAGTTTTCCTGATGGAAGGAAAAACATTTTTTAAGGATTCGAAGAAGAATGATGTATGTTTTATTGTGATTCCTAACAAACTAAGTAAGAAGACAGTGGATAGCATCCCTAAAGAGATTGATAAGATACTCACCAAGTATAAGGAGACCATTTTTGATAATGTACCTGATGGTTTTCCACCAAAGAGAATCATTGATCATTGCATGAATCTTATCCCTGGAGTGATTTTACCAAATAAGGCACCACATTGGTTGACACCTACCGAGAATCAGTAATTGAACTGACAAATCCAAGAATTGTTCTATAAAGGTTTGATCTGAGAAAGTTTGATTCCTTGTGTAGTACCAACTATATTGGAACCTAAGAAGAATGGAGAATGGTGAATGTGTAATGAATCCAGAGAAATCAACAAGATAATAGTGAAATATCTAGGTTTCGTATACTAAGAATGGATGACATAATGGACTATTTGACTAGAGAAAAGTATTTTACCAAAATTGATTTGAAAAATGGATATCATCATATCAGAATAAGAGAAGGTGATGAGTGGAAGACTTCTTTTAAGACAAGAGAAGGTTTGTATGAGTGGTTGGTTGTGCCTTTTGGTTTAACTAATTCACCGAGTACTTTTATGAGATTGATGAATGAAGTTTTGAAAAAATTCTTAGGTAAATTTGTGATTGTATACCTAGATGATATTCTAATATTAAGTAAGACTAGAGAAGAGCATGTATTGCATGTTAAACAAGTATTGCAGAGATTGAAAGAAGAGAAGTTTCTAATTAACTTGAAAAAGTGTTCTTTCATGAAAGAGGAGATTGTGTATTTGGGATTTGTGATTTAAGATGATGGTTTGAAAATGGATCCTAAAAAGGTTGAAGCTATTTTGAATTGGCCTATACTTGAGAATACTAGTGAGGTAAGATCATTTCATGGTTTAGAAAGTTTTTACCAAAACATCATTAGAAATTTTAGTTCAATTTGTAATGCTATGACTGAGACTATGAGAGTAGACAAAAGAGAATTCAAGTGGACACATGGAGTTGATAAAATTTTTGAGACTCTAAAGTAGAAGGTTGTTGAATTGCATGTGTTAGCATTCCCTGATTTCAAGAAGGTATTTTAAGTTGAATGTGATGCAAGTGGTACTGCAATAGGAGTTGTATTGAGTCAAGAAGGTAAACCTTTTTCTTTCTTTAGTGATAAGTTAAATGATGCAAAAAGGAAATATTCTATGTATGATCAATAATTCTATGATATTGTTCAAGCCCTGAAAAAATGGAGACATTATTTGATATAGAGTGAATTTGTCTTGTATACTAATCATAAGGCTTTATATTATTTGGTTAGTTAGAATAAGTTGAATCAGAGACATATGAAATGGGTTGAATATTTGTAGAGTTATAAATTTATGATAAAACATAAGAGTGGAGTCACTAACTGAGTTGCTGATGTAGTGAGTAGAAGAAGATCTTTGATGACCGAGATGAGAATTGAAGTTCTTGGTTTTGATGATATGAAAGTATTGTATGAAACTAATCCTGATATTTTTGAGCTACAGAAGAAGTGCGGAGCACCTATTCAAGATCAACTAAGTACTAAATGGGAAGACTATTTCATTCAAGAAGGTATGTTGTTTAAAGGTATTCAGTTGTGTATACCGAGAGGATCAATGAGAAGTAATTTGATAAAGGAGAAACATAGTAGTGGTTTGGCTGGATATTTTGGTATTCAAAAGACATTGAATTTTCTTAAGGAGAAATATTTTTTGCCATAGTTGTATAAGGATGTTAAAAAATTTATGAAAAGTTATGGAATTTGTCAAGTTTTAAAGGGAGTAAGTTAGAATACTGGATTATATAGACCGATTTATGTTCCTGAGAAACCTTGGATTGATATCAGTATGGATTTTGTTCTTGTCTTACAAAATATAGTGAGAGGTAATGATTCTATATTTTTTGTTTTGGATAGAGTTTCTAAAATGGCACATTTATACCCTATAAAAAGACATCAAATGTAGTGTATATAGAAGATCTTTTCTTTAAGGAAATTGTCAGATTGCATGGATTACTAAGGATTCATCTCTGACCGAGACAATAAGTTTGTTGGATACTTTTGGAAGACTCTTTGGAAAGAGATGGGCACTAAGTTGAGGTATAGTTCTATATTTCATCCAAAAACTAATGGATAGATAGAGGTTGTGAACAAAGGTTTGGGTAATCTTTTGAGATGTTTAGTTGGAGAGAAACCAAGTAATTGGGATTATATGTTGGCACAAGAAGAGTTTGTATACAATAATTCAATGAATAGGATTACTAGAAAAAAACATTTTCAGATTGTTAATGGCATACAACTGAGAGGTATATTAGATTTGAAGGATATTGCTGGTGAAGAAAAGAGAAGTGTTGAAGGAGTAACATTTGCTAAGTTCATGAAGATATTGCATGAAGAAGTGAAACATAAGTTAGATACAAGTAATCTGAAATATAAAGAAAGAGCAGATAGATCAAGAAGACATAAGAATTTTTCAATTGGGGATGAAGTAGTGGTACACTTGAAGAAAGGCATATTTCCTATAGGAACATATGGGAAGCTAAAAATGAAGAAATTTGGTCATTGCAGGATATTGAGGAAACTTGACAGTGGAAATGCTTATGAGATTGAGTTACCTGATGAAATGGATATATCACCTATATTCAACATTGAAGATTTGTATGAGTACCATGAATCAAATGAAGAGATGATAGTATCGAATGATTATCCTAAGAAACAAATAGAAGAAGTTGAGAAGATTTTGGAACATAGAGTTGGCAAAAGCATAAGAGGAAAATAGTATATGGAATATCTAGTAAAGTGGAAGAACAAACTGATTGAAGATAGTTCATGGATTTCACAATTTAAGTTGGATTCAACTTGGGTTGTACCTTCTGCATGATTTAGAGAATAAATTCAAATAACCCAAGGTGTTTGATGTTGGATAATCTTGAGTCCTTGGCAATCTTGTGTCACCAAAAACAAATTTGAGTTTTCTATGTTGCTTGGTTCCTTCTTTGACTGAGTTCGCTCAATAGTTTCTCAGTTTCTTCTTTAACTGAGTTGGTCAGTTATTTCCCTGGTGCTTAGTTAACCTTACTTACCAAGTTGTTTGTTTTGGTTTTCTTTCGAGGCTGACTTGTGCATTTAATTGTGGTTGTAGCTCCTTTGTTAATGTTGGTATCGATCATTGGGAAGCATGTGGACCTAGATCTCATTGTTCCTTCCATTAATGATGGATCTAAAGGCCGACTTGTTTTAGTAGCCTCTTGTACATAATTTAGTTATTGGTTGTAGTTTTAGGACATAATTTTTAGACTAGTGCTAGGAGATAGAAGATCAGTGGTATCAGTTAGAAGTATGAAGGTAGTTCTGAATCCTCGCATGTTGGAGGACTTTTGTAATAAAATTGATGTATCTGGCCTTAACTGGGAAGGCCTTATAGCCTGACATGCATGAATCAATTGATGAAATATAAATATGTGTTCTGCATTCTATCTCTCATTTTTTGTGTAATTGCTTTTGTGTGTGATCTTTGCAAGGAGGATTTTGAATAGGGTGTTCCTTTGGCCCCTCTTCCAACCCTGCCTTGCATCAAATTTTTTCCTCATAACATCCCAGTCTATAGTTGACCCAAGCACCAAATGATAGATACCAATATCCAGCTCCATCTACTAATGTTTCCACAAGTAGCCTAACCATGACATTGTGGTGTTTTACCCCTAATAAACCACAAGTAGAAAAGAAATGCACTATTTTTTCATATGTAGTTCAACCTTACCATATCTTGATAACTTGGAAAGATGTTTCCTAAATCCTTTGGGTAAATCATTCACCCACCTCATGTTCAAAGAGCCAATTATCACTCTCCATGGTACTTGAGACATGCTTTTTTAGTAGGGTGAAATGAACAATGGTGAATTTAAAGTTTGAGGGAAGGGTGACCCTGTGAAGTATTTTGTCTCATAGGGGGAGGTGGTTTACTCCTATTTTAGAAAAGGGGTATACTGTGTGAAAATTTCAAATCTTGGAGACTTTAAAAAAATGGGCCTATAAAACCCTTTTCTTTCTCACTTCCAGTATACCCCTTAGAATCTAGCTTGTTATCTTGGCTATATAACCATTTATTAATTTCTTGGCTTCTCCTGACCCCTTCCATTTTAAAGAGCTTAGTTAGGCCCTTGGTTTCTAATTGTGTTTCATGCTTGTCTTATTTTTTGTCTTAACAATAGTAGCCTTAGGTTTTTTTCCAGCTCTTCCTCTCTTTCTAATACTTTATTGGATATTCTATAGTCTTTAGATATTCTTCATGACCGCCAAGATAGAGTGTTCAATTTACCAATGATATCTTCTTGTTCCTCTTGAAAACTTAGGTTAGTTCATAGTACAAGAGATATATTTTCATGAGGGAGAATCATTATCCCCTGATCTCCAGGTGACTAGTCTTATGGTGACCATTTGAATCCCTAGAAAATTTTACAAAAATGTATGGGTTAACATATTGGCCCTTTTGTTAAAATGACTCAGACTTGTAAAATCCAATCTATTTTGCAATAATTGAAGAAACTACTAAATAGATTAATCTCTTAATTTAAAGGTACAACTCCCTTGAAATAGATGTACAATGATTTTTTTTTATTAATAAATTCAATGGGTTGCTCTTTTAACCAAAAAGAAAAAAAGGCCCTAATGAATACTCATCGCTACATGAGATATTCACAGACAACTAAGACAAGATTTTAAATATTTTTGATATATGAGATTTATATCATGTACACTTATCTTCACGCAAAGATGAAAATTATATACAAACTTTAAATCATAGAAACAAGATCTATTAAAAACACATAATAAATAGAGGGAGAGAAAATAGTGCCACAAAGAACACCCTCAAATTATTTGATTCAAAGAAAAGTTGGCATCTACAATCCATTCACTCCATTCTCACTTTATACATAAATTAAACGGAAAAGACTAAATCTTAATGAATAATAGAAATAGCACAAAATTTGAGTCACACTCAATTGTCAAAGAAAAAGGGGAAAATTTGAACAAAAAATGGTAAATCCCTTACATTGATATTTCTTTCAAAAAATATAGTATTTTAATCTCTCAAAGATAGTTACAGGAAATTGTTGTTTCAAATTCCAAATATGATTATTATATAATTAATATTTTTTAGAACATAGAGGATTGTGTTGTTAGGAATGGGAACACTGAGAGGGGGGGTGAATCAATGTTCTATATATTATTATTTTTTCTGATATCTTGAATCTTAACTTAATTGCTTAAGTACTAAAATGAATATAAATGCAAGTAAGATAAACAACCAGAACACATAACACCAAATATTATTATGGGGAAACCCAAATAGGTAAAAACCTCAGTGGGAATTGACACCCACTAAGAGCTTCACTAGTGTATTATGATCCTTGTTAGAAGATCTTACAACCCTGTTAGGAGTTGATCTTTACAATGCAATAAGTATAGTGACCTGGTCAAGGGTCAGACCCTATTAGGAGTCTTTTACAATAACCCTGTTAGGGGTGGTGGCTCACTTCTAGAGCTCACTGCTCAATGAGAAGGCTACAACCTCCTAGATATCAGATACACACTATATCTACCAATGGTGAACTGTTTCTTTGACACTGCTTGTCTAATCAGTTCCTTTTGTGCGCTGAGGCTTTAACCTCTTGTAAAGCTCTACAACATTCTAAATTATCTTTGCATACTTCTTCTCTACTACTATCAACTCTATATCTCATTCCATACATAAATACAAAGGTGCATGTCTTATTTATATGCACAAACAAAACTATTCACTAGGTCAGCCTTCAACCTATTACATACAATGCTTCCAAATGAATTGGCTCAAGCATTTTTACATAAAATGATATTAATATGTCTATAACTTAAATACAATAGGCACATATCCTTTACAAAATAATATTATACACGCTAAGAAAAATGCCAACAGTCAGCTTCATGCTCTGTTTTGTTATGTCGATCACTATTTGTGTCACTTCATCTCACTGTAACTTCTTCATACTAACTCATATGATCATGCACTCTTAGACTTATCATGATTACATATTCATAATATTATCTTCAAGGGTGCATGCCATAACTTTGTCATACGCACGTGTGCTAATGCTCTGTTCATTGGGTGCTCTACTGATTGTCTAGTCTTCCATACTTAACCAAAATATGATCTTATGAGTAAGTGCGCTGACTCAAAAACTTCATATGACTTTGTTTCCATAATGAAAACACTTAATTATAGTCATATACAATAGTATAGTCAACTTGTAAACAATCTCCCCCTTTTTCATTGATGGCAACAAAGGAATATGGCAAAGTTACTAACTGTATCTTACAAAAACTTTCTAACATATACTCTATCTTATATTGCCCTTATACTATGTACTTTACTACCTTTTTACATCATATATATTTCTCCATATTATCCCTTAATATATACTCCACTCCCCCATTGACATTAATGACAAAGGTGCTAAAAAATGTATCTACAAGTACTTACAAAGTGAGTACATTCGGATATGCAATCTTCAAGTTCTGGATCTCTTGCTGCCAAAATGCTTTCAGTGCATTTACACTCTGAAGATGGGCACACAAAGCATAAGTAAACTTCTCCTTCTTCTCTAATTCTGAACTTAGCCCTTGATCATATGTCACCATCCTAGCATCAATTTCTTTGATGTTCTGATTTAGCACATCTAATGATGGTGCAAGAGCATTTCTTAGCTGAGTTTTCCTTTCTCTTATCTTAGCCATTTCTTTTTCTATTTTCTCTATCTTATCCAATTGTCCTTGGTATACATTGTTACACATATTTACATCTATGGAGGGACCTTCCACTGATTTCCTTACTATATCTATCATAGCTTCTGCTTCCTGAATTTTCATGTAAAGGTTTGCAGTCAGTTTGTATTGGTTCATACAATCTGCTATTATCTTTCTTCCCTTAGCTGCAAAATCTTTTAACAACACTTGACCAAATTTGAGAGAGCTAAGATCAAGTTTGAAGTTACCTATCAATTAACTTAGCCTCTTTTTAAGATATTTTTCCTCTTCAACCTTAGATGTAGATTCTTCTAGGCTAGAGAAGTCTGTTTTGAAACTTGATAGGATGGAGCTAACATCCTCCACTGAGTGTACACTGGACACTTTCTTGTCCTCGGGAAGTAAGCTATTCAAGATGTTGACTGATTCAACAAACAATAGATTCCTCATAACATGTTTCTATTTTGTCTTTTCCATGGCTAGCACACTGATCTTGATTAGGTCTTCTTCTCCCCATGAATCTAAGCTTGTTGTTTCAGGGGTCAGACTTGACAGCAATGACATTGAGGGCTTAGGGGTAAGGAGTGAACATTGACTAACATCCATTACCTCAGTCTTTACAATCACTGGAACTTCAATAAAGGGCTCATTTGTAGGTTCATTTTCCTTTTCTCCTTCTTTTTCATTTTCTTTTTCTTTGTCCTTTTCTTCTTTCAGTCCCGTTAGATCCTCAATCTGAACTTCTTCTTGCTGCATAGAAGAATTATCAACGCATAGTATTTCAGTCTCTTCTTTACTTACAAAGGCTTCCTTTAACTTATCCAAGTCCTTATCAGTGGCCACCATTGATATCTCCACATTATCAATCATAATTGTGTCCTCCTTGGCTTCAGGCATAGGTGCAGAATCCTGTGGACCTGTCATAGGCACATTTGGGATCTCAGCTACTTTTACTTTCTCACAGGGTACTTGAGTTGTGGGCGTAGATGATGGATGCATGCATTGTTCCAAAAATGTCTTCTCAAAGGATTTCTTAGTCTCCTTTGCAACCAACTCATAGTCCTTGTTCATGATGTGCAAAGGTCTCATCTTGGTTTTGAGGTGCAGCTTTACCAAATCCATTAACACAGATTTTTCTTCAACTAAACATACTCATAGGTTATCATCCAGTGTCTTCTCTCTTATTCTAAAATCTTATTCAACAAATTGTCTTTTCAATGTATCCAAAGTATCCCAAACTTGATCTAGAATGATTGTCTTGAGTTCTAGAACAATCTTCTTAAACTTGATCACATTCTTGATTAACATATCATGAATCTCAAATTTGTCTTTCTCATGATATTTGTTATAAAACTTATGTATTTGATCAATTTTTCCCTCATCTACTACTCTTTTTCTAAACACTTGAAGATTTGGTCAGAATCCAACCTCAGGAGGTGGTTGAATATTTCTACCTCAGCTTCTTGTGGACCTTGTTGATGGATGGCTTGTGATAGTCTGCTTCTTCTTGTTATGCATATTACTTGGTGTATCATCTTAAAATGGACGCACTTCCATGATAAGAGTGTTTAGCCCTCCAAGTAAGTGGTCTAGGGTCATGTTAAGTGCCTTGATCAGGTCTTTTCAAGTATCTATCTTTTACCCCTATTCTACTTCCTTTTGTACCCATTTTTCACTTCATGTCTGCATTTCCTAGCATTTTGGGTCGGGATCCTGAGTTTTTTTACCATAAGGTAAAAGTCTACCGTATGGGGTCAAATTCAACCTCAACCTTCACCTAGTCAGGATTGACCTCAATCCTAACTTGGTCAGTTCCAACCTCATCCTCGACCCACTATCCAGATTTCAAGTTTCCTTGATTTTCGGGTGTCAAGTTTCGGGGATATTTTTTTTTCCACCTCCGAGTCAGCCATTTCGAGTTTCAGAATGGTAAATCCTTAAATTGCATTTAATCTAGGTATATTTTCTAATGGTTAGGACCTTATTGGATTTAATTCTCTAAGGTGGCCCCTCTAGAAGATTGTGCCCTAGTTCACTAAAAAATGAGTCCTTCCTCTCTCATTTTCTCAATCAAGTCTTGTGACATCTCATCTTCAAGAAATTTCATGAGCAAGCTCTCAAGTGAAAGAAAGTGAATTAAAGCATTCAAGCAAGCCTTCAAGCATTCAAGTGGTCAATCATTCATCCATCAAGGAGATCCATTGTTAGCCATTGAAGGATTCAATCTGTTTGGAACCCCCTTGAAGATCCATCCTTCTACATTCATCCAAACCTCCTCATATGAAAAGATCAATTCAAGATTGGTGTTGAAGATCAAATTCCATTGATTTGAGACATCCTACATCCATTGAAGTATTCCTATTTGTGGATTTGAGGATTCGACTCCTCTACAAAGACTTCAACATAAGCAAGGTGAATTGTTTCAATTACTTTGTTTGTGCACACTATATTTCAATTCAATTTCAAGGTTAATTCCTAAATTGGAGTTTGACCAAAGCAAACCCCCCATACAAATAAAAACCCCCTTTTTCTTCCAAGTACAGGTGCGAAATTTTAGATCCGAGAGCGGATTCAGATACCCTTTTCGGTGAACTTTCAAGATCTAGGAACAAATTTATAATTGACCTTCGAATAAAGAATGTAGCCTTTGACCTTTTATTAGGGTCAAAGACTACCTACTGTCAGAAAGACAAAATATTTCTGGGTTTTCTTCGTCTCGACATTTCCAGTCTGAAATAGGTTGCAGAATTACCTGAAAGTACACACAAACATAAAAAATTGGCATTTTCTAGATTTGCCCTAATTTGAGGTTAGTACTTGTATTTCAATTATTTCAAATTTCAAGCATAATTCTTCATAGGGAAATATAAGGTTTTTCTCTCTCTTTCATATTCTCTATAGATTGATTTGATTGTGTATTAACCATTTGGTTGATCAAATTGGATCTCTCCTTTGGGAATTTGGGTTTAGGAGTAGATCTCATATTTCCCCCATACATTACAATTATACAATTATACATTTGAATAGAGGTGATTCCATTTTACCCCTATTCATTTTGGTGAACCTAACATACTTACTCTCCTTTCTTTTTGTGGAATTGGATGCCTTATTATGTTGTTTGGTGTTAGATTTCCTTTTATGTTTGTAGTATTAGATTTATCTTTTGTGTTAGATCTTCCATGCTAATTAGATTTCAAAAATACAAAAATATTCATGCTTTATGTGGTTTTAATTTAGTTCATTTGCATTACATTGGTTTATGAGCTTTACTACTACTAGTCCTACTTATAATATTTCGGAGAAGTCATAGACTCATGGGTGCCTTTGATCCTGAATCTTTCTCTCCTTTACTTAGGGTCCTGGATGATAATTTGATTCTTCATGATTCCAATCCTACAATGGAGAAAAAATCTTCTCACTCATCTCATGATGAGGATGATGCTTTAAGAGTTTCAACTAAACAAGTTCAAAAAATTTGAATTGAACTTGATAAAATGTGTAATTGGCTTATTCAAGAGAACCATAATCAAGATTCTATTCAAGCTATAGAGGCTCTTAAGAAAGTTCTTTGTGATAGTGATCAAGGTGTTAACCTCTTGCATGGTATTACTCACCTTGTGCATTCAAATACTAAACCTTTAGCTCAAGAAGCTCAAGATTTAGGGTTGATTACTCCTATCACTAGTTTAGAACCTCCTTATAATCCTTTACCTAGTATTCCTACATATACCCCTTCTTTGGTGACTGTGATGGTTCCCTTTAGTGTTCCTCATGTGTCCCTTCCTACATCACAACCTTCATATCATAATGTTCCTTTTACTTATTCCAATCCGCTTCCAACTGTAATACCCCAAAATTGGCACCTATTTAATTTCATCAATTTTGGTGCATTATCTCTATTTTACATCACCAAAGTCCTAGTTCCCTAGGCAATTTTCTCTCTCATATCTGACTTAATTTGTCTTGATGTCAATTGCAAAGACCATAAATTGCAATAATCAAACGCTAAAATAATTCCTAAGTCCTAGACTTTATTTGGCTAAATAATCTCTATGATAAGTTAATTTAATTATGAAGTCCTAAGTACTTTAAATTAAATTAAACTCCACCCCCTTTAGCTAAATACCCTTGAAAGGAATTAATAAATATTTAGTTAAATTGAATGGACATCTCTTTATTTGAATTTAATAATTCAAATTACTCGAAAGGTCACTCCCCACATGTGGCAAATTTCATTCTTTTAATTAAATAATTCATACCTTTTTGTCTCAAAGGGGAATGAAGAGTCAGGAGTTTCAAATCAAGAAACTCTTCATTCCTCTCCCGAGCTTTTCTATTTAATGAGCCTCTTCTTCGCATTCCAAAAAAGAAGACAATTTTGAGAGTAAAGGCACTATAGTGAATTTTTGATTGAATTTCAAGCTTTCATTTGCAACTAGTTTAATTTATCATTTTATGTGTAATTGCATTTCTCATTTAGATTAAATTTGTTTAATTATTCTTAGATTAAGATCATTTTTATTCCAAAATCAACTAAAAATCTGCATTTCATATTTCCTTTCAAGTACTTTAGATTAATTGCATATTTCTCTCAAAGTATTCTTAGATTAATTGCATTCATCTTAGTTTGATTATAAGCTTTGCATATCATCTTTATGACTTTCTTGGAAAATCCTCCATTGTAGTAGCGGTCTGATGGTTGTTGGTTCTCCAATCTGAGAGCGATTATACACCCCGCCTGCATAGGAGGCAACAGGTCGCTTCCTCACGAATTTCGGATTAAATAATTCATATTCTCTTCGTAATTTGACCATAGGAGTAATGAATATGTTGTGTATGTGGTTGATTTAGAGGTCACATTCAAGCACACACATTTTGGCGCCCACCGTGGGGCAGAAAAGATCAATTTCTGGCCTCATTCTTGATTGGTTTTTCAACTTTAGTGTTGGTTTCATGCCTTGTACGGCCATTTACAGATTGAAAATCTTTTAATATAGTAATGGATGGATAGAATGATGAATCCTATTTCTCATGATTTTTGTTTGGTTGATTTTTATTGAGAAATGAATAAGTTATGATCATTTTGGTGAAATTGGGTATTTGTAGATTTGAGATTCTCTGAATACAGTCAGATTGAAATGTCTGGTGCAGAAAAATTATGCAGAATCAAGATTTCTAATAATATCCATTGGAAAGATACGTGACTTAGCTTTCATTTCCTTTTGGTTTGAGTCATTTTTATGTAGATTTGTGAAATTTATGGTCATTTGAGTGAAAACTAGTTTTTAACAATCTGTATTGGAGTTGCAGGCAATGATTCATTCTTAGAAAATGATTTATGAATGGGAAAAATAAATGACTTACATATTTGGAAACTAGATTCACTAATAGTTAATATTAAATTGGTTTGGTTTTATTTTTATTCTTTTTGAGAAAGATATGTGATTCCCTAGGCAAGGTTTGGTGTTTTAAATCTGATTTATGACAGAAAAATTGCAGTCTGAGAAGGTTATTGGTTGAGGTACCAAATGAAATCATAAGACCTTGTAACTTTGGGAAATGATAGTTCTTGGTGTTAGCTAAAAACTTAATTGTTTCTTGAAATTTTAATATTATGATTTTATGGGTCAAATAAATCAATCTTTAAAGACTGTCTTGAAAAAAGCAATGTTACATATCTTATGGTTTGCCATTGATTTATCTTGATTCTATACTTTCGGATGTGTGCTAAATGCTGGATTGCAGATCTTTGGACCTAAGGTGAGTTCTTAAAATCTCTATAACACTTGGTTTGGGCATAAAATCAATCTCTCATGTGTTTGGCTTGAGTGTTTACATGCTTTCATAGAACACATTTTAATTGATGCTCTTAATGGGAAATGAATGAACATAGATTTGTTTTCATAGAAGTTTGTGTTTAAGTGCATGCTTGTCTTTTAAACCATAAGTAATTCTTGGTTCCAATATCAAATATCTCATTGATTAATTGAGGGCATGGATTCATTCCTTGTTTACATGAAGAGTTAAATGCACCACTTTGTGGACTCACTTCATGTTTACTTGGAAAGTTAAATATTCCATGATTCAAACCCTCTTGCACTTATGAGTAGTATTGATTAGCAGTCTTAGATTACTTGTGATTGATCTAGATTGCTATCTTGGGTTATTGGACTCGCTAATCTGCCGGCCCCTCATTTCTGCCCTGTGGTTGCAATCCCAGCGCCACATTAAAGGGGAGGGGTCTATAGGAAAGAAGCGTTAATTGTTCCACTTGGTAACCCTTTTGTGCTTTTTGGAACTTAGTTGTTTTCTAGGGTGTGGACTCACTTTGAGTTTGTGTGAGGATTTAAATGCACCACTTTGTGGACTCACCTCACATTTACTTGAAGGGTTAAATGCACCACCTTTAGTGCTTTTCAATATTTTTTGATAGAGAATTACTTTCTTTTCATTTTTTTAGAAGGCCTGCTTGGGGATTTCATCACCTCAAGGGACGACCTTAACTCCCGTGTTCTGGCAGAGTATAAATATCAGGAGGTGAATCCAAAGACACCTCTCTTGGGAATGAGTTAGATTTCACTCTTGACTAAGCCTCAAAGAAATTTATACCTTTGAGAAGTGAAGGAGGAGATTTGGGTTACCGTCTCCCCCCGGCTGTGTGATTTCTAATTCTTCTCATCTATGGATTTGGGCCTCACGTACCTTGCGTATATCGAGGACTCCCTTTAGAAAAGCCATGTATATCCTTGTAGACAACTTGCTAGGATGTTGTTGTGTTTTAAGTGCCTGCTAAAACATTCTCAAGAACATACACAAGTAGAGTCCTTAGGGAGTAGAAATACTAAGTCACTATTCCTGTTCGTGCGCAAGGTTGCTTTGTCCCTTGCCCATTGCTTGAAGACTGTTTGCTTGAACTCCTTGATTGCTATCTTATGTGCTTGATCAATGAAATAAATCTGATCTGCCTTTTTGTCCATGATCTATTTTTCTATTTTCCTGTCGTTCACCGTCAGAAACTAGTTGTCTTGAGTTAGGAATCGATCGATCTTTTCTTTGACTCGTATTGTCTCTCATTAGTCTACCTTATCTCGTTGTGCTCTTGTACCTTGCGTTGTGATTGTCTTATCTCGGCTGTTCTAGCCATCTCTTTTTGACAATTCATACCAGGTTCATCTTGCATCTTGGCTATTCTAGCCATTTATCTCCTTTCGTTATCTTTGAGACAGAGTCTAGCTTTATCCTGAATCTTTGCTCATTACATCTTCATTTATGACTGTCACGACTCGAAGTGGCAAGACTTATCCCATTCAGAATGTTGATCAAGATCAAAGTAAACCTCATAATCAAGACATAGGTCATCCTGAATTTTTTATGAAATCTGAACTTCGTGAGGAATCCTCACATTCCTCCTCATTCCAAGAGCATTACAATCCATTGTTTCAGATACAGTCTAACATATTATTTCAAGAATATTATAACCCATTGTTTCAAGACCAGCAAGACTCTGAAGGGTCACTTTCTAAAATTAAACCTATTGATCCTTTTGAACCTATCAACTCTTTCACGATCTCTCATAATACTACCAACAAGATGGGAGATCCAAAACCTTCAAAGTTGGTTTTCAATCTCAGCTCTAACATACAAACGATCAAAGCCATTGAGAAGGCTATGACAGAAGCTCAACCACCTTCTCGATTTGCTAGAAACAAACCTTGGATCTCTCACTGTGACATGATCATTGCTCCAGGGAGCGAGGATACTCCTAAACCCAAAACTCCCTTTATCTTGCGAGGCACTACACCTCCCTCTTATAACTACACAAAATATCCAACTTGTGTGAATGCTATCCCTCGATCTCATGCAAAGATTGTTCTCAAAGGTCCCGAACCTTCGACATCCAAACCAAAACTATCTATGGATAAAGCCCTCACCAAGGCAAACATCCCTAAAGATCTCAATCTTGACCAGTTTCAATCTATGGTGGGTCATTTGACCTTGCCTCATTATTTACCATTCTCTGAGGAAGACGATCACTTGTTGAGCCACCCACATAATGCTCTCCTGCACACTAAAGTTATGATAGGCCCCAAGAGTATCCCTCACGTCCTCATTGATAATAGTGCTAGCCAAAATACTTGCTCTGCTAAGATGCTTACCAAAGTGATAGATAGTTTTGTTCCCACCAATAGAGAATCCATTGAGTTCTATGATGCTAAGCTAAAAGAAATAGAAAAGACCTTGAAGATCAAAGATATTGGCATGGGGGAATATCAGATTGAGTCCGTCTTGCCATTGACAACTCTCCCTCCATCTCCACATTCCTATGAGGAACCTTCTGAAGATGGATTTGGTATTAGCTATCAGAGTGATGAGCTTGACCAACCTAGCTACAACTTTCACTCATGCAAGGATTCAGATAATGAAGAAACATAGATTCAACCTATGACACATGAAAGATCTTTGAATGTTCAAAATTTTGATTTAGACTACCAGAAAGAGTCTTATCTACCTTATCAAGTGCTTCAGGAACATGATTTTGGTCCTCACCAGGAGGATTTTATACACTCTACTGAACAAATTTCTACTACTGCAACTACTACTGAATATGTCACTACCTCTAATGGCACACATACTGATTGGGAGCAACTGTTGGATGCTTCCCTTATCTTTGGTATGCCTCAAGGTATGCCTATTCTAGATTTTTCTACCACTTCTACTGTTGAACAAAATCCTACTACTGTCAATTCCAATGATACACATACTGATTGGGAGCAACTTCTGGATGCTTCCCTTATCTTGGATATGCCCTGGGGTATGCCTACTCTAGATTGTTCCACCACTTCTGCTATTGAACAAAATCCTACTACTGCCAACTCCAATGGCACACATACTGACTGGGAGAAACTATTGGATGCTTCTCTTCTCTTGGGTATGCCTCAAGATATGCCTATTCTAGATTACTCTTCTGCTTCTACTACTGAACAAGATCCTGCTGTTGAAGAAACATTTCCTTTGATAGATGATAGTGATGAAGAAAGTTTACCTCCAACTATGTTTCTAGCTGAATGGGACTCCATATCAGATGCTACTATAGAAATACCAATTGATGCTATGCACTTATATGCTAGTCTTAACAACTTAGAAAGAGGAGAAAGTTATGATCCTCCAGATCAAGCTATTGATGATGATCCTTTCCACCCTCATGTGGAGATCATTCCTATGGCTCCTAGGCCATCTGCTCCAAGCTTTACTCCTACTGCTCCAACAAATCATGGGTATCTAAGACCCCATTCTGTTACAGCTTCATGGAATATTGGTAGATCCAAAATTGAAATGGTTCCTGTTCATGCACTCTTACCACTTGAAAGGGGACCTGACTCTTGGAATAGACCATCTTGGTTAGGCTCACATAATATTCCTCCAAACTTATCTGACACTTCTAAGATGACTCACAATCAACAACGCTCTATGGAAGATTACTTTCTTGATCTACCTGATGCATTCATTAATGATGAGGATGATACTGATATATTTTCACTTGATCCCATCCCATTGATTTCTCTTCCCTCTTCATCTCCCAGAAAAGTGGTCCGTCCACTTCCATTTCCACCTCTCCACCTAAACCAGTCATATAAGCCTTTTTCATCCACAATTCCCAAGTCTTTTGGAAGTAACTTGGATGTGCAACATAAAAATAAAAACAATGAGAATCCACTTATATCTCAAGGTCACCATGTCCCATCTAATCGACATGTGACTATGAAGAAAGGAAAGAAACAAAGGTGTTCAAAAGACCACAAAGGTCCTCAAAAAGAAGAAGACAATCAAAAGCCAGAAAATAAAATAAAAAATGGATCTCGAAATCCATTCTATAGGCATTGTCATCAAAAGCACCTCAAAGTAAAGAAGAAAAAATTCAAAAGCTATGTGGATTCCAAAGAAAGAAAAAATCAAAGTTGTCATTCGAGCTTCCAAAATTCTCATGCTTCCCTCCATTCCATCACCCTTGCCTCTCATGCTTTACCCTATTCACTCCATCTTGCCTTTTCCCAAAGTGTGTATCAATATCCCCTTATTGCTAATGGCATGACTAAGAGAAATCTAGAATGTACTCTCCCTAAGCGTTTAGAGCGTGGGAAATCTGACGAAGAGTTAAGGTGTGTCCATGAGGTTATTTGTGGGTCTCACTTAAGTGGTCTTTCCTTGACTATGGATCTCTTGACTGTTGGACACTACTGGTTGGCTCTCCTGTTACTGCTACAACATCTGGTTCTGATTCTGCAACTTCTCAGCTGGCTACGACTACAAATGACTATGTTTCCAGAGATCACCACTGAAGGAGAGAAACTCAAAGAGCCCATCAACGCTCTTCATCTAAAGAAGTTCTACAGCTGACATTCTCAGTATGCTCATGTACATACTTATTGGTCCTGAAAAAATCCTTAAAATTGATATATTGCAAAAAATCCTAAAAATTGCAAAATGTCCTGAAAAAATGATCATCTTAGTGAAAACCTGGCAAACAGGTGCTTTGATGTATCTATTATCCTGGTGAAAACCTGGTAAACAGGCACCTTGATAATACCAAAAAAAATGAAAAATGTAAAAAATACAAAAAAAAATGAAAAAATAAAAAAATACAAAAAAAATGAGATATTCAAAAAAATACAAAAAAAAGCAAAAAAATGAGAAAAGTACAAAAAAATTGAAAAAGAGAAAAATGTGCCATTGATGAAAACTTGGTAAACAGGCGTCATGGTAGCAAAAATAGAATCTCTGCCAAGATGGTGAAAACCTGGTAAACAGGCGCCTCTTGTTTTCATGAAGTAACATCTCATCTCAGCGTCGCTTGGCTCTTAGTTTCCTTCCTTTCCTGCTTTAGTTTGTTTTCCAACTTTCCTGCTTTAGTTTGTTTCCTGCTTTGGTTTGCTAGCTCATGCGCTTGTTTTTGAGTTTTCCTCGACTCTTTATGGATTGGAACTGGTTCACACTTGGGGGCACCTGCCTGGTCTAGGGGGCATTATCCTATCACTTTCGGAAACTCTTTTGAGCATTGGTCACCAGTGGTTCTCACTGTGTTTGCCTACTAATATTTCGCTAGTATCTCTGAGATTTCTTTCCTTGAGAATCTCTCTCTCGTATCGATTACCAGTGGTTCTCACTGCGTTTGCCTACCGATACTTCATTAACTTCCTGATATCTTCTTGAGTTTTAGACTCCCGCGACAGTCACTGGTGATTCTCACCATGTCTGCCCGCTGTCATTATCTCATTGAGACTTCGAACATTATCTTTTTGAATTGTCTTGAATCCGCTTGAACACGAACTTGAACTGAAACTTAAACTAAATGTGTGTTCCTTTGAGGCTTGCTGAGCTTTGTTTTCTTTGAGTGTTTGTTTGTTTTCTTTCTTTGCTTTTTACTTGTTGGTTTAGGTCAAACGATCCAAAGAATTCATTTAAGAGGGGTGTCCGTCTGTAAGAGCCTCTATCTCGTATTGGATGGCCATGCGTACCTTGACTCCTTTTATATGGATGCTTTGGTGAGGTTGGTTCTTCTCCTTGTCTTTTGAGTGACTTCTTTCTGCTACTAATGAAATTGTAAACACTCGTCTTGTTAAGTGAACGTAAGGGTCACTGCGAGCAATCTTTGGAAAAAGAAGGAACTCCTGCGTGCTTGGTGTGTTTGGTCGCAAGAGACATTCAGGTCATTCTAGCATTTATGCTCTAATGCTTATGTTAACTTGCTAGATTAAAAGGAATAGGTGTTCAGGTCATTCTGGCTTCTTGTGCCTTAATGCTTACAGCTTATTCCGACAAATTTAAGACTCATGTCATATTCATATTCTCATGATAGCCATATTAGTAAGGATTGTATGACATCTTGTGATTGTCCGAACTTGAAAGGCTCTATGATGATAAATATGGTGAGTCCAACAACCAAGTCCTAGGGTTTGCATTTTCATTTTAAGCTTGCATCTTTAGCTTAGGCTTTGAACTTAAGACGATGCCTTATTTACTCTCTTAATAGTCTTCATCAAAGGCTCTCATCTATTGCCTCGGGTTCTTCTTGGTTGCACAAGTATCCGGTCTTCATTGTCGATCCTCAAACATATCTATCCTTTGATTAGTACCTATTAAATATTGCTACAATCCTGCATGAGATGATTAGTACCATATCCATTGCATTTTATTTCCATCCATAAACTCGTTGCATCTGCATCAACATGTGTATCCGCTATAAGCATAAACCATTTATCTATCACTACATTGCATACATTTCTATTCATACATCTAAAGCATATAAGAGCACATCTCCTAAACATCATACATTCAAGCAATTTGCAACAAGTACAATGATATCAATAGAATCATCGATCTCATATATATATATATCTCTCGATCCAAATGTCATATACAAAGAGGTGCTACTTGAGCATAGTACCAAAACAACAAAAATGAGCTATGATACAATCAAGATCCACTCCCACTGGGAGGGGGTGGACGTGGAGGAGCCTGCTGTCCTAATGTCTGCGGTGGTGGCATCGGTCTCTGTGGAGGAGCTTGTGGACGAGCCTGTGAAGGAGCCTATGGAGGAACCTATGGAGGTACTAGGGGAGGAGCCTAGGGAGCCCCAACATACTCAAAAAATGGTGGCACCTGGTCTGATAGATCTGGAACAGCCCTGCAGTATGCTGCATAGTAATAAGCCGCCTGGGTGGCCTCATATCTCATCTCTAATCTCAAATGCGCTAACTCTGCCCGTAGCTGTCTAATCTCTGCATCCCCATCTGCTACTCGAGTCTCCTCTTGGATAAGATGCATGTGAAAATCATCACGCTCACGCTGCACCTGCCGTACTCTCTCTTGGCTCTTCTTGAGAGCCTCCTGCACCTATCCTACACCTGCTCCAGCTGCCATGTCTAGCATGTCAGTATCCTCCCCCTGTGGTACCTGTTGGGATATGTCAGCTGTATGTGGTCTCGTGGACCTCTGCTATGTACCACTACTCCCTGCTCCAGGATCTGAGCCCATGGTCCTAGCAGGGATGCTCACCTGTCCTGATCGGGGCCTCAAAACTCTCTGCCTAGGTCTCTGCTGTGGTGCCTGCTGCTGTATAGGCTGCTCTGCCTGCGCTTGCTGATCCTGTGCTGCCTGCTGCTACTGTGGTACCTACTACTGCACCCCTATGCCAACTGGATCTGTGAACCTCGGATGAGGCCGTGCAATCAATTGGTCCCTGTACGCAGGTGTCACCCCTGCATTGGTGACATCCACCATGTAATCCCATCGTGCTGGTGGGATGCGTGACTCTATCGCGCATCGCCCTGGATCTAATCGTGCATGCCACCCCTTCTTCTCCTCATCGGAGAAGCGAGCATAGGGGCAGTACTCCTGTGAAATATCTTGCTGTCTGCCAAACTGGCGCAGGACACGTGTAACCAAGAATCTCTCAATCGTATGAATAGTTCATCCAATCAGTGGACGTGATACAAACATGGTAGCAAGCTCTCTCCGAGCATCATCCCAGGGCTCAATAGCTATCCAAGGTCTCCAAACTACAGCGACCATGTTATCCAACTGTGCTCTCCACTGCTCTGTCTTACCCAGTAGGGGCTGGATCATCACACCTGAATATCTGTAAATATAAGGCTCCAGCGCCTGTAGCATATCATGGAATAGGGGTCTACAAATGGGGAGGTGCTCCCAGGCCCAGACCTGTAAGATGAAGATTCCTGCCACCATCGATCTCGCACCTCTATACACAATCTCATGCATCTCGTGATACATGTGTGCCAGCATACACTCCCCCCATCCAAATCTCACAGCTGGTCTGTCCAGCATCCTCTGCAGCATAGTACCCCAACCACACTCTAATCCATGCTGACCTCGATCAGGTATGAGGTAACAACTCAGAAATATAGCCAACATGACCTGGAATGGATGCGCTCTGCCATATCTGTGCACCAGATCCTCCCAAGAGATGGCCGGACCCATCACAAGATCATCCCTGAAGATAGTCCTCAAGGCCACTGTACCCTACCGCGGCTGTGTATTGTACTCAACACGAGTACCATGAATGGGTATTCGTAGGATCCTATATATGTCCTCGGTGGTCACTGTCATCTCCCCCATCGAAAAATGAAATGTGTTCATCTCCGAATGGAAACACTCTACCAATGCAGTAAGAAGACCGTGATTCACCCGCATGTCGGGTAACTCATGCAAATATCCCAAGCCCAGAGCATCAATGTGAGCACTCTCAGCATCTGTCAGTCTCTGAACTAATGTAGTAATAATAGGGTGATGTGCTCGAAATGCGATATCTAGAAAGTCAACTTGTAAAGCAAATGACTCCTCTAGGCCTTATATAGCTTTTGACCTAATTTTTGAAAGTGCTCCGTTTTGTGTGAAAATTGCACCCTTTTCTAAATCGACTATTCTGAATCCATTTTCAGGATCGAAATTGAAATCTGACATCTCTAAGTGGCTCAAAATCATGTTTTAAATATTGGACTCCTTCTGGATCGGACGCTTGTGCAGTCAGCCTTCTGGTGTCATCTTCCTGCCAGATCCTCATCTTTGCATCATGTTCTCAAATATTTGCTTCTTTTCATCAAGTCAACCCTAGTCAAAATTTAGTCAACTATGGTCAAACTTGGTCAACAGGACCTCTGCTTTGCTCCGTTTCACTTCTATAGCTTCACGAATCTAGTCTAATTGCTTTTTCTCTGCAATCTCTTGTTGTTTATCATCTTTCTGACATGTCATCTTTCAATTTCACTCCCGAGGGGGCAGGATGATTACATCATTTGAATCTTGTCGGATCTATTCTTGAATCAGTCTGATTTGAATCATCAGTCCTCATTGCTAGGGGCATCTTCACGTCTCGCATCTTGTTATCTGGAAATCTATCTCTTAGGTATCTAAGCAATCTAACTCAGATCCTCAAGGATCATTCTTCGTTCTGGAGATGGTTCTTGAAATCTATTGGGTATTGGGGCAATCTAACCCTAATTCTTGGGAGTCAATCTTTGTTCTGGAGATGACTCTCGAAATCTCTTTTAGACCATTATCTGGGCAATCTAACCTGGGTCTCGGAGGACTAAGCTTCGTATTGGGGCAATCTAACCCTGATTCGGAGATAGTCCTGAATCTGCATCTTCATCAATTGGTATTGGGGCAATCTAACCCGGATTCCAGTTCTCTTTTAAAGATCGTTGTCTTCGCAATCTAACTTAGACTTCAAAAAATTCATGCTTTGATCCGCTTTCATCTGTCACTTCAGACTATTCTTTGAATCAACGCGTTGTTCGCACATCAATTCAAAGAGGGGCAAATGTAATACCCCAAAATTGGCACCTATTTAATTTCATCAATTTTGGTGCATTATCTCGATTTTACATCACCAAAGTCCTAGTTCCCTAGGCAATTTTCTCTCTCATATCTGACTTAATTTGACTTGATGTCAATTGCAAAGACCATAAATTGCAATAATCAAACGCTAAAATAATTCCTAAGTCCTAGACTTTATTTGGCTAAATAATCTCTATGATAAGTTAATTTAATTATGAAGTCCTAAGTACTTTTAATTAAATTAAACTCCACCCCCTTTAGCTAAATAGCCTTGAAAGAGATTAATAAATATTTAGTTAAATTGAATGGACATCTCTTTATTTGAATTTAATAATTTAAATTACTCGAAAGGTCACTCCCCACATGTGGCAAATTTCATTCTTTTAATTAAATAATTCATACCTTTTTGTCTCAAAGGGGAATGAAGAGTCAGGAGTTTCAAATCAAGAAACTCTTCATTCCTGTCCCGAGCTTTTCTATTTAATGAGCCTCTTCTTCTCATTCAGAAAAAGAAGACAATTTTGAGAGTAAAGGCACTATAGTGAATTTTTGATTGAATTTCAAGCTTTCATTTGCAACTAGTTTAATTTCTCATTTTATGTGTAATTTCATTTCTCATTTAGATTAAATTTGTTTAATTATTCTTAGATTAAGATCATTTTTATTCCAAAATCAACTAAAAATCTGCATTTCATATTTCCTTTCAAGTACTTTAGATTAATTGCATATTTCTCTCAAAGTATTCTTAGATTAATTGCATTCATCTTAGTTTGATTCTAAGCTTTGCATATCATCTTTATGGCTTTCTTGGAAAATCCTCCGTTGTAGTAGCAGTCTGATGGTTGTTGGTTCTCCAATCTGAGAGCGATTATACACCCCGCCTGCATAGGAGGCAACAGGTCGCTTCCTCATGAATTTTGGATTGAATAATTCATATTCTCTTCGTAATTTGACCATAGGAGTAATGACTATGTTGCATATGTGGTTGATTTAGAGGTCACATTCAAGCACACACACCAACTGTAGTTCCTAGTGTTCCTCCAATTCTATCTTCTATCCATGTAGCTTCTTACACTTTTCCTAGTGTGTCTAATGTTTCTATTCCTACTATTTCCTCTAATGATTCAACAATCATAAGTTTGGCTCAAACTGTGTCATCCTTACAACAACAACTTGCTTCCTTAACTCAAAACAAGTTTAGTATCCCTACATGTGACAAGGGAAGTCCTGTGTCCTTGGATATTATTCATACTCCTGTTCCTCAGCAAGTCGATATGCCTCATCTTGAGAATTATAATGGAAAAGGAGATCCTGTTCATCATGTTAAAACATTCCAAATCCTTTGTAGTGATTATGCTCATGACCATAGGATTTTAGCTAAACCTTTTGCTAGAACTTTCCATGACAAGGCCTTACAATGGTATTGTTCCTTGCCTCCTTATTCTATTGATTCCTTTCCAAAACTTGCTAATGCCTTTATTCAAGAATTTCAAAACAACATCAGCCTACAAGTGTCTTTGATTGATTTGATGCATTGTAAACAAAGTGCTAAAGAAAAATTAATTGAATTTATTGGTAGATTTAAGCATTTGTATGCTCATATTTCCTATCCCGTTCCTGATATTGATATTTAATATATGTTTATTTTAAATTTGCAAAAAGATATTAGAGATAAGATTCTAGTTACTAAATTTAGCTCTTTTCAACAACTTTGTGTAGTGCTTCATCATTATCAATTACAAGTGAGTCAATTTGAGAGAAAATCTCAAATGGCTCATATTCTAGTTGATAAGAGTGATGTTACTCCTAATCCAAACAAATTTAAAAAATTCAACAACTATGTCAACATAAACAAACAAACGAATGCAGTTGCTGATGAAGTAGTTGTTGCATCTCACAATGCCACTTCTACATCCACTACTTTTTGATTAAAACATACATTTACTCCTCTTTCTGAACCTTTGCATGCTATTATGAATAGGTTGTTAGTTGCTAATATGATTACTTTACCTCCTATTCGACCTCTTTTACCTATTATGATTGCTTCTAAATCTTTTGATCAAAATGCTTTTTGTCAATATTATCATCAGAATGGTCATGATACTGAGAAATATTATTCTTTAAAACATAAGGTTCAAGACTTAATTGACTTTAATGCCTTATCTATTGATAATATTGATGGTAGTGGAAACAAATTTATCTCTCCTCCTAATCAAAACCTTCAAATCTATACGAATCCTTTACCTACGCATGATACTAATACAATTACTCAACCATCTGTTGTGGAAATTGTGTATGATTCAAAGATGGATGATCTCAATCATGTTGTTAATCAAGTGGAGCATGTTGGTCAATCTGTATCTCCACCTCAACCTTAACCTCAACCTCAGATTCTATCATACCCAAACTTTTGCAAGAAAAATCGCAACAATTTTTTTTAAAAAAACAAGATAACATCAACAAGGTTTACAGTTAGCTAGATAATACAACATCAGAGAGAAACATAAATACTTTTATAACATGAATAATGAACATGGTCCAAATTTCTAGTTACCTTTGTGAATGGTACCATTACTACTACATAACATCAATTAAGAGGTGCAATAAATGTGGCATTACTCAGTCATCAACATCAAATTCACTATCCAATATGCTTGATCATAAAATAATCCTTTCCATTAATTTTAACTAAGAAAGTTTACATATATAGAAAGGAAGAAGAGAAGACCTAAGGGCTAGACCTAGAGACTCGGGGGCTCATCTCCAAATGGCCTTGCCTACGTCACGCACAGAGTCTTTGTAGTTTGGTACTTGGATCTCAAACCACTAATTTAACACTTTCAGAAAAGAAAGGACACATAAAAAGACACAAGCATCTACCATAAAACCCAAGGGTGACATCATGAGATCCAAGATTTACAACATGGCTCGAGGGTTCATCAAATGACCTTAAACATGGGATACACACAGTCACTCACCAACACTCACAAGATAACATAAATTGCAAACCCAAATTCCCTCAAGGGTGAGACTATGAAATTCCAAGAATTCCTTTTGTGGGGTGTGGGTGGACAACCCATGGAGATAACCATTGCATGAAAACAAGGCCACACATGGACCCAAATAAGCTCAATATCAAAACAAGGCCACACATGGACCTAAATAAACACATTGTCATAACAAGGCGCACATGGCCAATCTTCCCTCCTTATACCCCCAATGCCTCATGGGCTAAATGCAAGGTTACTTGGGGAAAATCACTCAACCCAAGTTTCATCCTTCCCCACACATGGAGGAGACTCTGCACATGGAGTTGTTTCCATTCCCCACACCCCCTCTTGGTTTCTCTTCCCTCCCATGGGTGAGTGAGCCAAGAGCATACAACCCAAATCCAATGACAAAGAAAACACAAAGGTGATTGCTCTCACCATGATCGACCATGGGAGCTAAAACACCCTAGAGAATCAAGAGCAAAGCTTCTTCCATGACCAACCATGGGGAGCGAAAAGAGGAACGTAAACTTATACATCAAACACTTCCATTCAACCATATTCATAAATCACAACACAAAGGACAACAAACTTGACATTAAAGGTCACATAATGCCATCATAAGGGTGAGTCTAGCATAGTAATCATAATGTAAATGATTCAACAATATAATGCATTTTTTTTAATTTAAATTATACATCGTATACAACATGAATCCTATCCGCTACACACCTAAATAACATTTGCCATGTAATCACAAAATCTAATAGCAGTTCCCCTAAAAAAAAAATCTCAAATAAGGCTTAATCAAGTACATTCTATTTATAAAATTAATTCTACCTACAAATAAAATATCATTACTACTTAATAGAGGTATAAATCCTAACTCATAAATGAAATACCAATCCAAGTAAGATGATACCTATACAAGTGACAAAAATAGCATTCTTATATGACAAATAAAACTACTTAAGGACAATTATTTTATACAAATGACATAAAGAAAGCCTACTAGATTTAGTTTCTATAATAGAATACTAATTAACAAATTGTAATTAAGTAACAATAGCAACTAACTTAGAGACACTGAATAAGGTTACTACTAGCACAAGTTCTTAATTACTATGTGGAATTATTCAATTAATAAATATTCAAGTATCATGATAGATAACAATTGAATAATCATGAATTACTTACATCCTAATCTCTCTTGACCTATATCCTAACATAAAAGAGAATAATATATCAATTTTAGGGATTCTACTAACCCTTGTTTATAAATTTCTTAAAAAATCATTTTAGACAAGAAAAAAATAAGTAATAATTGATATATATCTCTTATCTATTAAAATATAATTCTTATCTAATCAAAATATAATTCTTTTCAAATCAATTATAAATTCGCCTACCAAAATTATGTATTATTTTTAAATTAATTATAATAACCTTCCATATCATGTGATTACTAACCATATCCTCAACAATTCATTTAAATGCCATTTATTCCTTTACATGAGCATCTTTAGCTTATCTCACATTTCTATTAAAATTTATTTTAAAATCTATTACTCAAACTATTGTATTTGAATTATTATTAAATATTTATAAAAGAAACATTAACCCATTAAGGAAAACTTTCCTAACTCCAAAAGTATCTCAAAACTTTTTCTTAAATTTGAAAGTCCTAAACTTTATTACAATAATATATATATAGAATCTCTTTAAAAAAAAAGTGAAGAATATATTCATGAAGGGAACAAGTTAAGTAAGTTTATTTCTAACCTTTCATTTATGTGGTACCTAGTTCTCATTAAGATTTCAAAAGTGAAAGATATGATTTGAAGGAAAGTCTCTCACGTAAATAGCCTAATGCAAGTTACAGAAAACGGTGTGCCCAAGTAAAATGAAAAGGTGGAGACTAAAATATCAAAGCGTGGCTAATGAGAAAGAGACGTATATATGATTTTTCCTATATTAAATTATTTTAGTATAAATTTTCCAGCATGAGAACTAATACACCGGTAACTCATAAAAACCCTAAAAAGGATTGTAAACTTTGGTTTCTTTCATGGACAGACAGGAAACGTTGGACAAATAGATGTGACACAGGTAATGGACGATATGTTTAAACAGGTCTACTAAAAAAATAAATGACACCAGAAAATGGCCAATTTACAGGACAACAATGAAAGATTTTTAAGTGAGACAGATAGCCAATAGATTAAAGAGATATGAATTGGTAAATGACAGATTATGGATGTCTAATGAAATGAATGCATATGAAGCTAGAAGGTAGTTCAACAACAATTAACAGAATGTCATGATGACAAAGTTTCTATTCAAGTGGTTCACACCATCGTATTCACACTCAAATTTATAAAATCCAGTCAAGGAGCAGAAAGAAACACTTAATAGAGAATATCAATCTATTTCTAAGTTGGTGACAAGACTTACGAATGATGATATGCTTAAGAATCAGCATGAGAACTTTTCTAGATACAAGATTTAAACATCAATAAATAGTAAACGATCCTGGTAAATAGTCAATGAAGAATAGAACAACAGGAAGGCCAAAAAAAATATCTAGTTTCATCCAGAAATCAATCTCATACACGATGACTGAGATCATAAGAAACACCGTGCTTACGATTCTAGATATTTAACTTCGATCAAATTTGCACAAGGAAATAGAGTTGCATAAAAACTTAAAAGAGGGGATTGCAGAGCCATCGTACCTTGAAATCGAAGAGTAAAATCTGTCCATGGAATCCCCAAATCCTTCCCCCTCCTTCCCCTCACGCTGGACTGCTGGTCAACATTTCATGGTATCCGCTCAGGTAACCATGCTTTGTTCTCCATATTTGCCATAACAATGTTGAGCCATTCACCATTTTTGGTCTCCACCTCGGCCACAGTATTTGCCAGAGAAGCGGAAAGTCTGCACCTGGGTGGCGAGTGCTAACGCCAGAGCTCGCTCCTCCGCCTCTCCCTGCTCTTCTGGAGACAATTTAAAAGACGCTGCTGCTGCTGATGCCTTCAGTTTTATTCGACTATTGTTGTTCGCTATGCTGGTGATGACCTTCCCTGCGTTGAAGAGCGATTGGAAAAGCCAGGGCACGCCCACCTTGCATCCCTCTCCATCGCATTCCCATGGCCATTTTTTTCCCGAATATTTTTCCTTCCCGTCCATGGTAATCCAACTCTCTCCCAAAAGGACAACCTAAGATCCATCAAGAATCGCCCTTGCACACCAGCTGTATCATTATCCTTCAATCTTAGAGGGAAGCGAGTAAAAGTTTTTGAAAAGACAACTGAGTGTCCCCGTTGGTAAGATATGCGTATCAGCATTATCGAATTGAATACCACTGGCGACTGCAGGAACAACACTGGTGACTGCAGGAACAACACTATCGAATTGTATACCACCCCACGCAACCCCATGCAGAGCCTCCAAAGAAAAGGACGATTAATTTTCTCGAATTAGGCTCTTGCGTCTCAACGCATTGACAGGAGATAATAAATTATCAGTGTAGGGTACGTTTTCAGCAAGATAAATATAGTGAATTTTCTGACAGCTTGCTTGAGCGATCCAAAACCTATTTTTAGGCCCACGTTTGTGGCGTTTGAAGATCCACCTCAAAAATTATGATAAATCTCAGCTACTTAGCATTTCTTTGCTGTCTTTTAATTAATATATTAATCCTTTAAAATCATTAATTTTATCAATTCCACATGGCCTCATAATTAATTAATTCTCATATTTATCTTCGAACTTTACTCACAATTAATTGATAATGTATTACAATTAATTAAACTTGTGTATATGTGATTAATTGATTATGTAAAATAATTGATTAAGTGTTCTCATGCATTCCACAAATAAAGTATATAGACACATAATTAATTAAATATGAAAGTAATTGTTATGATATTTTCAAATACTTCACACATATTTAATTTTTATGCAAATTTAATTAATTTTTCTCACAGGTCATCCTTACAGACCACTTTCTTTTTCCTATACAAATTATTGAACTTCCTAACTTATGCATGCATATTTGTAAATAGAATAAATTAAAGATCATACAAAACAAGATAATCAATTTCAAACATCCATTTTTTCATCCAAAAGTTTATAATTTTATCTCTTCTTCCTTAATCATAATACAAGAAAATTACTTTAAGTGTTTTATCTAAGGTTTGCTTATTTTAGAATAAGTAGATTTTAATATTAATATTATAACATGCCCAAAGGGACCGTTTGGTTGTAGCTCGAACCCTTTATAAACTGTGTAAGTTTGATTTTGGTAAATTTGCCTATCGATGTTGTTTGTTTTTTTTTTGTTTTTTTAGAAGAGAAATTTCATCTTAAATATTTCAACTAGAAGTGAAAATTTAATTATAATTTTGAATAAAAATAATATTAGGTCACAAAGTACATGGGACACATGTCATCATTGCGTTGAAATGGAAAAAAAAATAGATTTAATCACAACTCATGATTCCCCTGATTAGCCATGAACAATTGAACTTTTTCTATGTAGATATTAATTATTTATACTATTTGTTAATATCTTACCGATAAAGTTTTAAACCTTAACATCTTCATTGATAACTAAATGCCACAAATGGACGGGTATTATAGATTCAATCTCAAGTTCAATCTCAACCTCGATCAAAACCTAATCCTAAACTAAAAACTCAACCTAAACCTTGACAACAACCTAAGAATAAAAGACCTCAGGAAATTTTGATTACCTTTGATGACTCTGAGACTATTAAAGCTCCTGATGGTCCCCTTTACATTTCTGCTAGGATTTCTCAGAAACCTACTCATGGTTGTCTTGTTGATGCTACATCCTTAGTCAATGTTATTATTGAAGAAAATATATTTATGAAAATCTTACAACGTGATTCTTATGATACATCAGATGTGTGGATTCAAACTTGTAATGGTTTTCTTTATCCATCATTTGGTTCTATTACTTTACCAGTTGAACTTTGTGGAAAAATTGTGAACACTACCTTTGTTGTGGTTCCTACTTCTGATCAATTTCAAGTTAAGCTAGCTTTTCCCTAGTTGAATACCATGCATGTTGTTGCTTCACCTATCTATAAGTGTCTTAAGTTCATTCATGATGAAGAAGTGAATATGATTAATGATAGTTTATATCAACCTTCTAGGCCCAGAGATTGCACTGCTCTTGATTTCTTTTGGCCTTCATTATCTAATTCATGTCCTCCTTGACCTGATAATATTTTCTGTTCATATCAAGCTTATAAACATTGTAAGATTCTTGAATTAAGAATTCCTCTTATGGATCTTAATTGTGGTCTTCTGCCTACACCTTCTATACCTCCTTTAACTATGGCTTCTAGTTCAGTTAATCAAGTTCCTTCTATTGCACTTCCTAAAGAACCTATCAAAGATCCTGTGATTGTTCCTCCTATTGTTGATAATCCTATTGATCTTTCTAAAGAACCTATGAAGGATCTTGTGATTATTCCTCCTAGTTCTCAACCTATTTCAAATAAATCAAAATGTAATCGATCTACTAATGAATGTCCTAAAAAGCGTCGTGCTCATGCTAAAGCTCATAATTCTGTTCTTCAAAGATCTCTACCTTCTTCAGATAAACCTATGCATGATGTGTTAGAAGAAGTTGTTACTAATAATGATGTTAATATGCATGATTATGATGATTCTATTCCTATCATAGATCCTATTTTGATTAATTTGGATGAAGAAAATACTCTTGATGATACTGATGATGTTAATGATGACTATGTGACTATTGACATTGACATTGATTTACCTAATATGCTTTCGTCACAATTAACTCTTACACCTAGTGTCGAACATTGTGATTCTCAAGAGGATCCTTGCTTGGAACTGGCTATCATTCCTACTATGTTGGAGACAGTCCCTCTTGCAAGTTACCCACCTTCCCTAAATGATATATAATGAGATGGGGAGAGTAGGTAGAATGCTTGATCGGCTTGTCCTTCATGGTATCTTTGTTGTGTGTTTTCCTGCTATACTATGCTTCTCCTGTAATGTGTTTGCTAAATTTTGTTAGATTCTTTTATACGATCCTTGTTACTCAGTTGGTACAAGGTGATAAAGGAATCAAAACTATTGTTCAAATTCCTCTATAAGTATCTCTATTCTTCTATGTGTTGTTCAATGTTATGTTGTAATTGTGCTATTGTTCATAAATGTTTCCTTCTTTAATTTTCTTGGATTTGAGATATGGTAGCACTAAATTATTTTTGGTCTCCATGTCATGGTCTGAAAAGATTCTCCTTCGTATATCTTATGTGATCTTTCCTCCTTTGTGATCGTAGTTATACTTTCTTTGGTGAATGATGTTAATTCCTTTGCAATAATATCATATATCTATTATCTTATGATCATACTAACCCCATGGTAGGTAGGTCCCTTCTGTGTTCTCTATATGTTTCTATGATATTTCCCTTGATTTGTCTTCATCTGGGGGCATCTCAACGTGGAAACATAATCGGTGGAGTTGTTTATGTTTCTGTTAAAGCCATTGCTCCTGTTAAAGTGTCAACAATGACTTTAACATGGGGGCGTACACTCTACTCACTTGTTGCACACACACACACTTTTTGATACACACATATTTTTTAAAATACTCTGTTTTCCCTTTTTGGATTAGTAATTAATCCTTAAAGCATGGATTTATATTTTAGGATCTCTCGATCCCTCCAGTTTCAAATATACATATATTTTGATCCCTTAAGGTCAGAGGTGTCCTTAAGATTGGGTTTCTTTAGTTTTTTGGTTTTATTCTCATGGAATAGAATATTCCTAAGGGTGAATCCTTGATGGGTTGACTAGTTAGTAGCCACATTCACTAGGTGGTTCAATTCCATCTTTCCAGTTGCATTATTTCCTTGTGTGGTTCACAATGGGACAAAAGTTCTCATTGGGTGAGGTAATCACACCCTTTCTTTCTCTCTCTAGAGATGTCTCTCTTATTGTGATCTGGGAGTCGATGAAGACTTGAGTCCCTGGGGGCTTAAGGTTTCTCTTTGTCCCTTGGATTATGATAAGATTATCTTTTCATTATGATCTCCTTTACCAAGAGTTTGCATCGAGTCCATACTCTTGCTAAAGTGGAGGCTTAATGTACATTCTTAAAATTGAAGCACTTCCATGATAAGATAATTTATCCCTCCAAGTAAGTGGTCTGGGGTCATTTTAAGTACCTTGATCAAGTCTTTGCATGTATCTAGCTTTTTCCCCTATTCTGCTTCCTTCTGCACCCATTTTTCACTTCATGTTTGCATTTCCTAGAATTTTGGGTCAGGATCATGAGGTTTTTGACCCTAAGGTCAAAGTTAACCTTATGGGGTCAAAGTCAACCTCGATCTTGAACTAGTCAAGATCGACCTTGACCCTGACTTAGTCAGTTCCAACCTTTTCCTTGACCCCTTGTCCAGATTTCAGGTTTCCTTAATTTTCGAGTCTCAGGTTTTGGGGATATTTATTTTCCTGCCTCTGGGTCGGCCATTTCAGGTTTCAGGATGGTAAATCTTTAAATTGCATTTAATCTAGGTATATTTTCTAAAGGATAGGACCTAATTGGATTTAATTCCCCAAGGTGGCCCCTCTAGAGGATTGTGCCCTAGTTCACTACAAAAGGAGGCCTTCCTCTCTCATTTTCTCAATCAAGTCTTGTGACATCTCATCTTCAAGAAATTTCATGAGCAATCTCTCAAGTGCAAGCAAGTGAATTCAAGCATTCAAGAAAGCCTTCAATCATTCAAGTGTTCAAGCATTCATCCATCAAGGAGATCCATTGTTAGCCATTGAAGGATTCAATCTCTTTGGAGACCCCTTGAAGATCCATCCTTCCACATTCATCCAAGCCTCCTCATATGCAAAGATCAATTCAAGATTGGTGTTGAAAATCAAATTCCATTGATTTGAGACATCCTACATCCATTGAAGCATTCCTATTTATGGATTTGAGGATTTGAATCCTCTACAAGGACTTCAACACAAGCAAGGTGAATTGTTTCAATTACTTTGTTTGTGCACACTACGTTTCAATTCAATTTCAAGGTTAATTCCTAAATTGGGTTTTGACCAAGGAAAACCCCCCACACAAATAAAAACCCCCTTTTTCTTGCAGCTACAGGTGCAAAATTTTAGATCTGAGAGCGGATTTAGATACCCTTTTCGGTGAAATTTTGAGATCTCTGAACAAAGTCAGAATTGACTTTCAAATAAAGAATGTAGCCTTTGAACTTTTATGAGGGTCAAAGACTACCTATCGTCGAAAAGACAAAAGATTTATGGGTTTTCTTCATCTCGGCATTTCTAGTCCAAAACAGGTTGCAGAATTGCTTAAAAGTATGCACATACATCAAAAATTGGCATTTTCTAGATTTGCCCTAATTTGAAGTTAGTACTTGTATTTCAATTATTTTAGATTTCAAGCATAATTCTCCATAGGGAAATATAAGCTTTTTCTCTGTCTTTCATATTCTCCATAGATTGATTTGATTTTGTATTAACCTTCTGGTTGATCAAATTGGATCTCTCCTTTGGGAATTTGGATTTAGGAGTAGATCTCATATTTCCCCCATACATTACAATTATACAATTATACATTTGAATAGAGGTGATTCCATTTTACCCATATTCACTTGGCTCGGGAGATGCTTTAGTGGACTCTAGATCAACAATAGGAATGGGTGCAGGAGTGCTATCAATAGTCTTTTCCTTGGGAACATCTATTTTTTCTATTTTTACTTTCTTCTCCTTAGGGTCATCAGACTTCTCTGTTTTGACTTCAGTAGTGGGTGCGCTCTTAGTTTGCATTTCTATCTTCACTTCTCTAGATTTTTGCAAGTCATCTTGAGTGACACTGTGAATCTTCAGTATCTCAGATGTGATTATAGAAGCTTTCCTCTTGGTCGTAGCACTATTCAAGACTGCATCTACTTGTCTTGTCTAATCCTCATAGGTACCCCATCTTGGTTCAATGGGATCCTTTGGCACTGATAAGAGGACTTGTGCATATTCTTCTAGGATACATTCCTCCACTTCATAACCAAGTAGATGAATCCACTTAGTTCTGGGTTCTACTGCTTCCATTTATGTGATGTCTATCTCTACCATGATGCAAATACTATCCTTATACTTCTCCACAATACTCTCTGGTATCCTATACCTCCTCTACATCTTTATTCTAAATTTTTTTTATTTCTAATTCCATGAAATCTCTCAAGGTACTCTTAGATGATGCCTTGAATGAAATTTGAGGCATTGTAGGTAGGCTCCTATCTAGATAGAGATCTGATACTTTTCCAACTATATGGAAGTACATATAGATTATCAGTAATCAAAACTTGAATATCTTTCTTTTGTCATGTTTGATTGCCCTAATATTGTCCATCAACTGTGTGCACAAGATCTCACACAGGTTGAAGTCTCCATTTTCCTTTACAATTATGATGGCTGCTAAAATAGTGGCTACAGACACACTATTTACCCTATTTGCATGCTAGAATCTATATCCAAGTATCATAGACATGAGCTTGATATATTTTTCTTCAATTGGCTCAATTTTCATCCCACGCTTATCACTCTGGGATTTGCAGGCTTGTTCTACTAGTTTTCTTACATCCTTGCAACTAGGAAGAATGGCACTATTCTTAGGTAATCTAGTCATCTCATGAATGGGATTAGTAGTTATTCTATTTGGGACTTCACCTATCCAAAATAGGTCATCATGAATTCTTCTTATAGAATCTTTATCCATTCAAATTTGTAGAACTCATATATTGTGGCATACTCAATAATAGGGTTGTCTTCTAGGTGCACGAACTCATCAATTAATTTTTTTTCTAGATTCATCATGGTTTCCATGTGCGACCTAATTCTATCCAATCCTACTAGTTCCTTTTTATAGCAGATGTATGCGCGTATATCCTCTAGGTGCATTACTCCCATTGGAGTCCTAGAGAAAGCTCCTTATAGGTCATCTAAGACTGACTTGAAAGGATTCTTCTTAAAGACATATCTCTTCCCTTCAGCAACATAAAAAATGAATGGGGTAGCCATGAATTACTTGTTTAATCACTTATATACATTTCCAAATGAATTCTAAACCATCGTGAATGAACTAGGGCTTTGCAAAAAATTTCAAACTTCCTCGCTGATAATCAAACTACAATTCTTCACAACTCAATCTGCTTTGATCTTGTGTTCTCTCCAAAGGCTCAAAATTGAATGCAATATGTGAATAATGAGTCTTCAGTGACTTTAAAACAACTTCCCACCATTAATTCTTTCCGCGTAAACACAAAATCCCATAGAGAATTCTAATTTTTCTTTCTACTATCAATCAGGTAGTGTGCTCTTGCTTAATGCATCTACTAGTCTCCAAATAGTTATAATCAAAGGTGCATACTCTGAGGGTGAGTATACCAACCACACAGGGGTCTAGAGCTAATCTAGCTCCCCTTATGAACATGAAGGTCATTTAACCATAAATAGGAGGTGCGGTCATTGCGGATGCATCCTCAACTATTTCACCAACATTATCTATCTTTTATTCCTTCCAAATCATGCTCACATCTTCTATAGCTTTCACAAACTTGAATTCTCCTGATTCATCCAGAATTGATCCTTGCGACTTATTAGGGCTTTCTTGTCTTTATGCTTTTGATCTCTGAAACTTTGAGATGTGTCCAACCTTTTTACAAGAGTGATAAATAACAAGAGGCCTTATATTACTTGGCGCATTGATGTGAGTTACCATTCTGCACTGTCTAGCTATATGACCATTATAATTACATATATGACATGTAAAGTTCTAAGGACTTCTTACATACTGTTGTGGATGACTTCTCTGATTTTTTGATTCTGATTCCTTTTATTTGATGTAAAATTCATATCTCTATGACCAAACTCATTGCATGAATAACAGTAACCATTGAAATGTCTTGCCTCTTTGCAATCTCTTGCTATGTGTCCATGCTTGTTATATGCATAACAAGTTTTGTTTACAACCTTGTGCTCATCTTTAGATGGTTCTGCTTTAGCTTCAGTATGATCATCAGTCTTCTTGGCTTTTGTAGATTCTTCAAGAGATTTCATTTTATCTTGCATAGCATCAATTTGAACTGGGGCCTCATTGTATCCAATACCAGTAGTATCTCCTTTTAGCTTCTGAGCATACAATTGTGACTCTATTAGATCCTTTCTTGTGTGAAACTTGTCAATATGATTCTTTGCTTCAATCAATTTGTATTCCATTTTCTTCTTGATGTTTTCTAACTCCAATATTTTCATATTTTCTTGCCTCAGTTCTTCATCTAACTGCTTGTTTTCTTTGACTTGTTCTTCATAGGCTTCTTGATTGTTACATAGATTTTCATCTAACCCTTCAATTTGATCCTTCACAGATGTGTTTTCTTCATTCAGATTTTTAATCATTATCCCTAAGTCACTTGTAGAACAATATTTCAAATCCTTTTTCAATTTCTTGATGAATGCTTGAGAACCACTAACCTTTAGTTTCAGTTGTTCAATTTCTTTCTCAAATCTGTCAAGGTCTTCAAGAGCTGCTTCAAGATTTTTCTTTAGATGTTTCACTTCTTTTGAACCCACGATTTACTCAAGTGGTTAAATTTGTCTTCAGAGGACCAAAGCTCTGATACCAATTGTTAGGAATGGGAACATTGAGAAAGGGATGGGGGGTCAATCAGTATATTATATATTATTAGTTTTTCTTATATCTTGAATCTTAACTTAATTTCTTAAGTAATGAAATGAATATCAATGCAAGTAAGATAAAAAACCACAACACATAACACCAAATATGATTGCGAGGAAACCCAAATAGGTAAAAACCCTAGTGTGAATTAACACCCACTAGGAACTGTACTAGTGTATTATGATCCTTGTTAGAAGATCTTACAACCCTATTAGGAGTTGATCTTTACAATGCAATAAGAAAAGTGACCTGGTCAAGGGTCAAACCCTGTAGGAGTCTTTTACAATAACCCTACTAGGGGTGGTTGCTCACTGCCAGAGCTCACTACTCAATGAGAAGGCTATAACCTCCTGGATATGAGATACACACTATATATGCCAATCATGAACTACTGCTTTGAACACTTCTTGTCTAATCAATTCATTTTGTGCACTGATCCTTTAACCTGTTGTAAAGCTCTACAACATTCTAACTATTCTTCACATACTTCTACTCTACTACTATCAACTCTATATGTCATGCCATACATAAATAAAAAGGCACATGTATGCATTTATATGTCTATACTCTATTATGTTCTGCCACTCACTGTCTATGTCACTTCATCTAGTTGTAACTTCTTCGTACTAACGCATATGATCATGCACTCTTAGAATTAGCATGATTACATACTCAGAAGATTATCTTCAAGGGAGCATGCCATAACTCGGTCATACACACATGCATTGATGCTCTGTTAATCTGGTTCTCTACTAACTATCCAATCTTCCACACTTAATTATGGTCATATAAAATAGTATAGTCAACTTGCCAACATGTGTAGCCTAAAAAAATAGCATTACGTTGCAAGTGTCATTATGCTATTGTGCTCCCCCCACCTGACATTGTTGTTGCTACTACTTTCTTATAGGATTCTCTCGCTTGCTGGTATGCTTGCATGACATTTACTACCTTTTTATACTCAAAGGTGTGCCTTTCTGTTGGAGGGTATTTTTATTGATTAGGATGTGATTGATGATAATTCTACAAAAATGTGATGACAAATATCTACTTTTTACTATTGTTGTAATGATTTTCTAATTTATTTTATAGTATATCCAAGCTTTGTAATCCATTGAAATTTCATCTTTGGCTTGGCTATCTTTTCATATAATTTTAAAATATACCTTTCTACCACCTCTATTTACATAAAATATCTTTTAAATAATTTCAAAAATAAAATACAACATATTCATAATAA